>JAPFFP010077998.1:0-22925 GCA_026153255.1 Solanum medicagineum | reverse complement strand
CCACCAAAACATTCCCTTCAGGTCATGGTACATCTTAGTTGATCCTGGATGGATGGAATATCAGGAATGATGGGCTTATTCTGTTATGCTTTTTCTTAATCCCTTAATATCAGGCACACATAATCTATTTTCGCAGTAATGTACTCTATTTTATGCAAGGTCAAAGCCCTTTATCATACCCTGACTCACTTTTTCCTTAAACTGTCGTAGAGCAGGTTGTTCGAACTGTTTTTCTTTCACCTCCACTATTAATGAAGACGCTGCTGCATTATGTACAATAACCCCTTCCTTTGGAGTTTCAAGAAGGCGAACTCCTAAACTAGCTAGCTGACATAGGTCTTTAGCCACTCCTAGACTCACCATAGCTTGATCACCAGTATTGATAATTGCCTTACGACTCAGAGCATCGGCTACCACATTTGCCTTCCCCGGATGGTATAGTATATTAATGTCATAATCCTTTATTAGCTTTAGCCATCTCCCTTATATTAAGTATAGGTCTTTCTACTGAAAGATGTATTATAGGCTCTTATGATCAATATATATGTCAACATGAACTCCATACAAACAGTGGCGTTGTATTTTCAAAGCAAATACAACTGCTGCTAGCTCAAGATCATGAGTTGGGTAGTTTTTCTCGTGTCGTCGTAGCTGTCTAGATGCATAAGAGATTACCCTACCATTCTGTGTCAGTACATACCCTAAACCAACTCCTGAAGCATCACAATACATTGCATACCCCTCAGTGCCATCTGGAAGTACTAGCACAGGTGCAGAAGTTAGCTTATTTTTTAGCTCCTGGAAGCTCCTTTCACATGCGTAATTCCATTGGAACTTGGTTCCTTATGTGTTAATTGTCTTAGAGGTGCAAAAATAGAAGAAAATACTTCAGCAAACCTCCTGTAATAACCTGCCAAACCTAAGAAGTTCCAAACTTCCATGGGTGTCGTTGGTCTTGGCCAATCTTTCATAGCCTCTATCTTTTGTGAATCAACTCTTATCCCCTCATCAGACACAATATGACCCAAGAATGCCACTAATTTTAGCCAAAAATCACATTTAGAAAATTGGCATACAACTGTCGATCACGAAGAACCTGTAGCACCTGTTGTAATTGATTTGCATGATTCTCTTCTAATCTTGAATATACCAAAATGTCATCTATGAATACTATTAAGAACACATCCAAGAATGGCTTCATTACCCTATTCATCAGATCCATAAAAATTGCTGGTGCATTTATTAGCCCAAATGACATAACAAGAAATTTAAAGTTACCATGTCGTGTTCTGAAAGTTGTCTTCGGTATATCTTCCTCCTTCACCCTCACTTTTGATATCCTGATCTCAAATCAATTTTTGAAAAGCATTTGGCACCCTGTAAGTGATCAAATAAATCGTCAATCTTGGGGAGGGTGTATTTATTCTTTATTTTCACCCTATTCAATTATCGATAGTCGATACACATTCTCAAGGTGCCATCCTTTTACAAAAACACTGGTGCACCCCAAGGGGACACACTAGGTCTTATAAAATCCTTCTCCAATAAGTCTTTTAATTGCTCTTTTAATTCATGCAACCGGGGCCATTCTATATGGATGGATGGAAATGGGTTGAGTTCCTGGAAATAAGTCAATTCTAAAATCTATTTCTCGTTCTGGAGGTAAGCCTGGGAGTTCTTCAGGGAACACATCAACAAATTCATTCACCATTGGAATTGATTGAAGAGTTGGTGATTCTGCCTTCATATTCCTCACTCTAACTAAATGACATATATACTCCTTGGATATCATCTTTCTGGCCTTAAAATAAGAGATAAACTTCCCCTTTGGCACCCCAACATTGCCTTCCCATTCAAGAACTGCGTCATTTGGAAATTGGAAGCACACTATCTTAGTTTGGCAATCCACGGTGGCATAGCAAGAAGCTAACCAATCCATACCCATTATAACATCAAGTTCCACCATTTCTAGCTCAATTAGGTCAGCCAATGTGTCACGGTCACAAATAGTTACTACACAGTTATAATAAACCCTTCTAGCCATAATAGATTCACCGGTTGATGTAGACACTTCAAGTGGTTTTTTCAATAGTTTGGGTGTTCTCTTAAGCTTCCTAGCAACTAGTTGACTGATGTATGATAGTCTAGAACCAGGGTCAATTAATAAATATATATTATGTGAAAAGATGGACAATGTACCTATGACCACATCGGGTGAGCGTCCAAATATTGCCGACTCCCCAGAGCATAAGTGCGATTCTGGACTCCGCTAGAGCTAGCTACCCCTCTAAGACCTCTACCATGACCCGTAGGTGCTTGTTGACCCCTACCTAATAGAGGAACTTACGATGATGATGCAACAGTTGACCCTGTATATTGTGCTATACCAACCATACGTCTCCTTAGGCAATCTCTCATCATGTGCCCTGGCACACCAAACCAATAACAAACATTTGTCCCAACACGACATATACCCAGATGACTCCTTCCACACTGTTTACAAGGCTACCTAGGAGTCATTGGTTGCGCTGCCAAATATCCTATTGTTCGTATACCTTGTCCCTCACCTCGTTGACCAAACTGATTACTTGGTGGAGCACTGGTTGCAGAGTAGCAGGATGATGGCCTAGTCGGTCTTATAGAAAACTGAGGCCTAAGTTCACCTTGGGACGGTGTAAACTGCCCTGTAGATCTGGCCCTTTTGGCCTACCACTTTTCCAACTCTTGTGTCCTTCTCCTTTGCCTTTGATCCTTCAATTTCTGTGCAAAAGCTTGCATCGTCGCTATATCCATGTCTTTGTTCAAGGAAGCAATGGTACACTCTCTGACCAAATACGTATCCAATCTATCAACATATCAATGAACTCTATCTGCCGTAGTAGCAACTACATAAGGAGCATATCTAGATAGGGAATTAAATTGTAGGCTATACTCCCTTACACTCATATTCCCTTGGTGGAGGTTCAAGAATTGATTTACATGGGCCTCTCGGATCTCTAATGGCAAATAATGGTCAAGAGATGCCTCTTTCAATTCTTTCCAGGTTGTTGGAGGTGCATCTATATCTCTAGATTGCTTCAAAGCTTCATACCACAATATAGCAACACCCTTCAACCTATATGTCACTAACTCGACAACTTCTGTACCACTCACGTGCATAACATCTAAAGTGTGCTGAATCTGATCAATAAAGTCTTGGGGATCTTCATTAGGATCTGACCCATTGAAGGATGGAGGATCCAAATTAAGAAAATCAAGTATCCTTATGTCAGCTATTCTATTTGTACTACCTGTACCCATAACTAGACCTTCCTGCCTTTGACCTTGGGCAGCAACTATACGAGTCGATAGTTGGACTACATTTCTCAGATCCTGCACGGTAACATCAATAGGTGGTTTTGGGGAATTTCACTACTTCTGGGTTTGTTAGGAACTAGAGGTGTTGGAGATGTCTATGACAGAGACTCTTCCTGAACCTCATTTCATTGTCTCACCTGACTAAGTATACCAACCACCACATCTACTCCCTTCCCTTTACCTTTGTTTTGCCTAGTTTTTGGCATACTTGCTGTACAAAACAATTTATAAATTAGACATAATGCACCTATTACACTTGGCTTTATGTCACGATCTAAAGAATGAAAAGAAAGTAACAACTCCTAAATTTTATATAATCTCCTGCTTATAAATGTGGTGCACAACACATCGATAAAGAAGACTCTACGTAGACACAGCTTTGTAGGCTACCTAGGATGACCCACTCTGATACCACTTCTGTCATGCACAAAGTCCCGTTAGGGCAGACTGGCACCCGTTGCCGATGAGGCTCGGGAGAACCAACCTATATCTATGCACTTTCTATACATATTTAAGGGATTTCTACATATGACATGCCTTTAAGAAGATAAACAGTAATAACAAGCGAAAAAGAAATACATACGGCTAGGCCGTTGGGGCCACGATGCTTACAGTACGAGACATGACCACCATTTAGTTTACATAGTCTACAAAGCCTCTAGATAAGGAGAAGTATCTGATAAGGGTCGGGACAGGCCCCGCCTCGACTAACTATACAATACAAAATATAAGCTCTAGACATGCAAAGCTCCAAAGCAACCTGAAGCTTTGTAAAAACAGCTCGATCCTATACTCCTATTGGGGAGAGCTACTAGCACCTGGACCTGCAGCATGATATACAGGTCCCCTGTAAGAGATGTCAATACGGAATAATGTACTGAATATGTAAGGCATGACATACTGTACATGAAATAACAACTCAAATGAAACTATGCACTGGTGTAGGATAAGAGACCACCTTTGGTTATACTTTGGAATCATGTACTTTATGTTCCTTACATTACTATACCTTTACTGTATAATCTGTGCACAATATATAATAAAAATGACAAGCTGATCAGTGGTAAATTGTATTGGGATTGTCCCTAGCTAGGTTCTTCCTTAGCCCCTCGGGCTAGCACTTGTGATAGGATCATCCCTGGCTAGGTGATTCTTCCACCCTCGGGCTACAACCATCAATAAACAATATACTTTACCTTTCAATCACCTTTGAGATGGTTCTTTTTGTGGTCACAATATTTGAGCTATAGGACTGTATATGTAGCATGTGACATGTAGATAATTAGACAAGACAATATGACAATGAAAAGAGTATGTTACACAAATAATGAAATGCGTATAAAATGGAACAACTCCTAAACTTTATTTAGTAACAAGAATCCATTTAACTTGGTATCCAAGAATGTATGCATATTTGCAGGTGACTATGTATGGAAGCATATGAACATCTCAAAGAGTGCAGACATGAATAATAGTTTTGTCGGAGTTGGCAAGTGCCTTTATGTGCTAATGAAGAATCTAGATTTCATGCCAAGTAATACGAAATCAAGTAGCTTTACATACCTCGTTATATGAACTCGTTACTACCTCGAGATAAGCTTCCCTTCCTCCAAATATTTATCTACAACATAGTAGGTAATAAAAGTAGCATTAGTAGCCAATAGATACACCTTGGCATCTCTACAACATAGTAGGTAATAAAAGTAGCATTAGTAGCCAATAGATACACCTTGGCATCTCAATCACATAACAAAACAACACAAGGACAGCAAGCGGGTATTTATAAACCCGAGCGTATTCTTTCAACCTTTCCGCCCTTAATCGTATTTTCTAATACACATTCACATGAATACATCATATGAAGCTTGTTTTAGTGCCATAAAAGTCTTACAACAGCCCAAAAAGTACAACACATAACAATTCTACACAACCTACAAATGGACAACATAACGTTACTTCCCTTCGCTATATTTCGATGTCGATAATTCCAAACTGTTCCAACAACATTTATACATACAAATAGTCCTAAAAAATTCTTATAACAGAGCCCAATTGTTCATGAAGGACGTGAGCCAATAGCCTTCCATCCAACAGCCCACAAGTTCTAGTCAACATTACACTTAAGATAGCACAACAAAACTCATTTGTTAAATGAAACCAAAATCAGGTAGCAACCTTAGGGTAATATTTATAACTCAAACCATGTTAAGAAAATCAACTTCTCTTCATAATACAACCCACAAACCATATTGAAGTCACTAAAACAAAAAGCAAGTGTGCAACAATTTTCTAACCACATGCTGTCCAAATTTTCCAGCACAAACATACTAGCATACACTTCTTATTTTTCATGAAAAAACCTTACTAAACACACAACTATAATGACTTACCTTTACCTTCAAGGTTGAAAGCCTCCATAAGAACCCTAAAAGCTTCTTTTAGCTACTTCACAAGGTCAAGAAAGAAGAACAATAAAGTTTTGTGTAAGATGAAATTTTCCAAGTCTAAGAGTGAATGAAATTTGCTACTTGTAACCCCTTTTTAAAGGCCTATTTTCACCGACTTTCTTTTGACCTCTTGACCACCTAATAGCACATAGTATTAAGCTAGTGATGCAGTAGCTTGGCCCTCACACTTGGGCCTAAATGGTTCTCAAAGTTGATGGGCTTTGGCTGCCCATTTTCCAAGCTTCTCTTCACTTGGTTTTGGGCCCAATAGTGAAGTGGGTTGTGATGTCTTTGGGCTCTTTTAATATCCTTATTTTGCTAAAAATATATTCCATGTGTGATGCTAAAACATGGCTAAAGTTACACCCTTTACACAGATTTTGTTCATAATCGGACTTGAAAAAATTCAACGTCGGGCCTCGTCTCCGTTTGGCTAGCAATTTAAGCTAAGTAAGTAGGTGACTCACCTGCTAGCTTCTTAATTCCTATAAGTACCTTAATTCCCTTACTTCATTTAAGGCCGTGATCTCTTTTACTTGACACAAAACATGCATACACTCGACCCTCTTAAGCGTTAGATGCACAAATCGCCCTATAACATGAGATTTAAGCACTTTTTAAAAATGGATGCTAATTTGACCAAACCATATCATGTTTCATTTGTATAGTACTAGTATTGTAAGATGTGGGGTGTTACAGTGAAAGAAGTTTCCAAACCTTAAATGATAAGCGTTTCACCGCTCCTATCTTGTCTCTACTAAAGGGTTGGAAGGGTTTGTTGTGTATTGTGATACCTTACAGATTGGTTTGGGGTGTGTCTTGATGCAAAATGGTAAGGTGATAGCTTATGCCTTTAGACAACTTAAGGTGCATGAAAACAATTATCCTACCCATGATCTTGAATTAGCCGCCGTGGTATTTGCTTTAAAGATTTGGCATCATTATTTGTATGGGGTGCATGTTAATGTGTTCACCGATCATAAGAGCCTCTAATATGTGTTCACCAAAACAGACCTCAACCTGAAACAAAGAAGGTGGTTAGAGCTTCTTAAAGATTATGATATGAGTGTGGATTATCACCTCGGTAAGGCTAATGTTATGGTCGATGCTTTGAGTAGGGTGTCTATGGGTAGCTTTGCACATGTTGATGATGGGGGCAAAGAGGTGGCCGGAAAGGTTCATTAGTTAGCTAGGTTGGGAGTTAGGCTGGAGGAGGTTGATAATGATGGTATTGTGGTTGTTGATGGCTTTAAGTGTTCATTGATTGAGGAGGTGAAGGCAAAGCAACATCTTGACCCCGCCTTGTTATAATTGAAGGCCTTGGTGAGAGATGGCAAGGTGGAGGTTTTCTCCAAAGGAGGAGATGGTGCCCTTATGAACCATGGTAGGTTGTGTGTGCCTTGTGTTGATGACTTAAGAAAGAAGATTCTTGATGATACTTATTATTCTTCCTATTCTATTCACCCTGGTTCTATCAAGATGTATAGAGACTTGAGGGAAGAGTTTTGGTGGGTTGGCATGAAGACAAATATTGCGAAGTTTGTATTCGGTCATCATAATTGCCAACAAGTCAAAGCCAAACATCAAAGTCCAGGTAGCCTAGCCAAAGATATAAAGAATCCTACTTGGAAGTGGGAGGAAATTAACATGGATTTTGTGGTTGGGTTGGCAAGACTAGAAAGTATTTTGGCTCAATTTGGGTTTTGGTTGATAGAATGACAAAGTTGGCTCATTTCTTACCGGTAAAGACTACATATGGTGCCGAAGATTATGCTAAGTTGTACATTCATGGATTGGTTAGATTACATGTGGTGCCCTTGTCTATCATATAGGATCGTGGTGCTTAATTCACTTCTGACTTTTCGAGGTCCTTCCAAAGAGGTCTTGGTACCAATGTTAAGCTTAGTACGACCTTTCAACCCTCAAACATATGGCCAAGAAGAAAGAACTATCAAAACTCTTGAGGATATGCTTAGAGGTTATGTCTTGCAGCTTAAGGGTAGCTGGGATGATCATTGTCCACTCATTGAGTTTTCTTACAACAATATCCATCATTCTAGCATTGCCATGACTCCTTTTGAGGCTCTCTATAGTAGACGTTATAGGTCTCCGGTTGGATGGTTTGAGATAGATGAGATGGCTTTGTTGGGTCCGGATCTTGTTATGGAAGCCATGGATAAGGTAATGTTGATAAGGGAAAGGTTGAAAGCAGTCTAAAGTCATTAAAAGTCCTATGCCGATGTGAGGAGAAGGGATCTTGAATTTCAGGTTGATGATTGGGTCTACATGAAGGTCTCATCCATGAAGGGTATGGTCCATTTTTGTAACAAGGGTAAATTGAGTCCAAGATTCGTAGGTCCATGTAGGGTGTTGAGGAGAATAGGTAAGGTGGCCTATGAGTTAGAGTTTCCCAATGATATGAATATGGTTCATCCTGTCCTCCATGTGTCTATGTTGAGGAAGTGTGTGGGTGACCCAAGTGCTATAGTGCCTCTAGATGTTGTGGGAGTTTTTGAAGACAATTTTGACTTATGAAGAGGTTTCGGTAGAAATTTTGGATAGACAGGTAAAGAGGTTGAGGAACAAGGATGTTGCTTCCGTCAACGTTCTTTGGAGAAACCAACAAGTTGAAAGTGCCAGATGTGAAGCCGAGGCGGATATGCAAAACCGATATCCCTATCTTTTCCTTTCTACTCAAGCTTGAGGTACTAATTCTAAGTACCCTATGTGATTTCAAGCTTTATGTATCAACCCTTATGTCATTTGCATGCATTTCTATTTATGTTGGCAAGTTCATGGTGATTTTGACACTTATGTTGTGATTTTTGAAAGTGGTGTTTAAGTGAGTTATTGCATACTTGTTAGGGCTGATTTCATCATGATTACTCTTCTTATATATGCTTCTTTGACATTTGGAGATGAAATTTCCCAAGGGGGAGATATTAAAATGCCCCAAAAAGTGCCTTAAAATGTACCTTGGAAATGCCCATAATTGTAATTTCCATATATCTCAAAATTCATATGTGATATGGAAAATCCAACTTCATATTCTTGATCATGGGGCAAAATCAGGTGGAGAATGGGTCTAACCTCAGTTTTAGAGCAACCATATCAAAATTTGATTTTAAAAAAATGACGATTTCTAGAATCGATCCGTACCCCTGGCGCGACGTGGCCAGGGCGCGGACCTATATATTTTTTTGCTAGTTTCTGCTTGTTCGGTCCAAGGCCTTTGGGCGTAGGGCCTAAGCCTCTATATGCATAAAAACAATATACATAGTTATTCTCAACCTCATGTCATTCAAGATATTCCACAAAACCCTCTCAAACACTTAACCAAATATTTCACTCAAAATCAAGTGTCCCAAACCCATTAAATATTTTAAGGAATTCATTCAAGCTTCAAGTTTTCATCTCAATCTTCGTCAAAGAATTCTCCAAAGTTGAGGTATGTGGGTTTCAACCATTGGGTCCTTCCCGCATGGTGCCCAATCTTCTATTTAATGTAAATTACATGTTTTCAAGATTGATTTAGGTATGAGTATTCTTACTATTAATTTGAGTATAAACTCTGTTGGGGTTTCTTGAAATGTGTACTATTTAAGCATATTTTGAGCTATGAATCTATGATCTATTTTTAGATTTAATGAAGGGTTTCAAGGTATATCGCATGAGGGTGTTACCAAGTGTTGGTGCATTGATTTACATTATATTTCCTTGCATGATTTCTCTCTTGAATTGCATGATTTTAAAGTAGCATTATACACCCACCAAGTGTTTGACAAAATGTTCGGTTTAGGGTTCTTGAGTTATTGATGATCTAATGCAGGCCTTAGGAGTCAAGTGACTTTAAGATGATGAAAGTAATGTATGAATGTGTTGATTTCAAGAAAAGTATCTATAGTGTTACAAGTTTATCACACCTTATTGAGGGGGTTCTATGACTCAATCACCTTGTCATGGGGTGCTAGGCCTGTACTACCTTGTTGAGGGATATTCTAACCCGACCACCTTGGCGGGGGGGGGGCATGCTAAGTTTGTACTACCATGTTGAGGGGTATATACCTTGACCACCTTTTCGGTAGGTGCCAGACCCATAATATCATGCTGAGGGGTATATACCTTGACCACCTTGTCAGGGGGTGCTAGGCCCGTACTACCACCTGAGGGGTAGATACCTCAATCACCTTCCAAGGGGGTGCTGGAACCGTACTACCAATTGAGGGGTAGATACCTCAATCACCTTCCAAGGGGGTGCTAGGCCTTAGATTCCAAGTACTAAGTTTCTTGGTCTATTATGTTTGTCTCTTCCTACACATGTACTATGTTTCTATATAAGAATGTTTTACTTCGAGCATTGATCATGCATGCCATGTTGCTAAGATATTATCTCTTGCTTATAATTATGAATGTTCATTATGTTGCTTATCACATGTTGCATTGTATCCTACATACTTAGTACATTCTAACATACTAACGCATACTCCATGCCTACATGATGTTAGCATGTAGGAACCGGAGCTCGTCTTGTTCATCCTCCTCCTCCACCTGGCTAGTACTATCTCTTGAAGCAAGTTTGGTGAGTCCTCAATTCCGAGGGCAATAACTATCGATCCTATGTTATGTATAGACTCTCTTATCTTTGTTTAGATGCTTATGACTATGAGGGTGAGCCCGAATAGTGTTCTTGGCCTCCGCCCAATCTACGCTAGAGGTGTTGTTGGACAAATTATGTAATTATGCTTTAAGCTATGCCTCTTTGTTGTTTTATGCTATGAAAGACTTCCCTTAGTTATCCTTATTTCTATTCTGTTATTGTCGTTTAATTGCTTTCGCGACCAAGGATGTATAAATGATATGCTTAAAGACATGTTTGGGGTTCCCATTCACCGTATAACATCTAGGCCCTAGGCTTGGGTCGTAACATTATTCTTCATTTTCAAGATTTTTCGAGTGCTTTCTTTTTCTTTTTCTATTGATCCTCATTATCGAACTCATTCTGCGATTCTTTTCAATTTAAGGCAACTTTTCTTTCTTTTTCTCTCACCCGACACATGATTTTCTTTTCTTTATTTCTTTCCCCACTAATCACCTCATTTTCATTATCTTTCCACAACATAGGCCACCCTCAACTTAGGCTTTTAGCCTGAGGTGAAGTACACAATATCCATTCCTTAAATAAGGGCCACTTTTGGTAGCGACCCTCAACTTAGGCTTTTTACCTCCATTAAGGTTCACAGGTTCAAGGATACACCAAGGCCAATATGAAGGTATTCCACAAACAAGGGTAGGTTATGTAGGTGTTCAGAAAGAACAGGTACATGTAAAGCTCAAACATTTGGAACAAGGGTTAAACCACTAATTTGGTAGGTCATTTAGGTAAAAGTGGACAAACTTAAAGAACAATGGCCTAGGATTCTTTCCTAATCAACCACATCTCCAATCTAATTTTAGAGTAACAAGGAAAGTTCTAAATCATGACACAATGTATGAATATGACAAAATAAGCTCACACATACATGGCATTGCATACACAATCAACATAAACTCATAAGTCATGCTTCAAGCATCAACTTGCCTTCTCTTTATCATACAAACATCGCCAAATCAATCATCTGCCAGATTACCATGGTAACCAACAATCCCAAAATTTTTCGGGTACCCAACTTTCAAAACATTCATAAAACCATTCAAGAATATGCACATGCCAAAAAAAGAGTCACTTCTACCAATTATCTAGAACACCTAAACATATGAGTTCAACAGAAAGTAAACTCATCCACAAGGAAAAAGAAACATGATAAGAAAAACTTGGGATCAAAAATAGGAAAATATGAGCTAAAGGTTATTCAAACTTCACCCTAGTCCATCACATCCCACACCCTACAAAAAAAAATGATACTTTGTCCTCAAAGTAAATATATAGACGTATATATATCAAAAAATGAAAATTTAAAACCACTTATCCACATAATAAATAAAAAAAACCAAACATCCAAAATAAAACATCAAAAACTTTCCAAAAACCATAAAACATAGTGTCTAAAATGAGAACACAGTATCTAAAGATAACGAGTATGGGAGTCAAAAGTAGCAAACAGAAGGTGCTCAGGCACCGACATCCATCTGGTCTTGGGGCTCGCTATCCTCCTAGGTGGTCTGGGCTGTAGTCATACCCAACTACTGGCACCTTGCAATATCTGCTGCTCCTGAGCCTTCCTCATCTCTTCTATTACTAAAGACTCGCAAACCACCTAGTCTGTAATCTGCTTCTCCAACTTCGACACCTCATCAGCTATCCTTGGTCTCTTGTAGCTAGCAGCTGCGTCATCGCTCTCCAGGGCCTCTTCCCGTTGGCATAAGGGCAACCATCAAATCAATCAATCATATCATAACCCTCTAGTGCCTCCTCCGGGACTACTATCTGGGACTCTGACGTCGTTATCAGGTCGGCCTTTGAACTTGGCCAACTCTTCCTTCACAGCAACCATGTCAGTAGGTCATGCACCCTCAAACCCCCGCTGGACTCTTGCCTCAAATGCATCAACTCTGGCATTGATCGCCTTAACTCTCTCATCTACCAATGCATGGGCGAATACCTTTACTCTCTCTTTAGAGTGTCGTACGGTCTGGCTGACCCATGGTCTGACCTAAGCTGCTAAATCCTGTAGCCTGGACTCCGCTATAGCCACCTTGTGCATTAGTGCCTGAAAAGCATTAGCAGAAATAAGAGAATCAAACTGTAATGATGATG
Organism: Solanum medicagineum; assembly: GCA_026153255.1. NCBI lineage: Eukaryota > Viridiplantae > Streptophyta > Magnoliopsida > Solanales > Solanaceae > Solanum > Solanum medicagineum. The sequence goes on along the minus strand of JAPFFP010077998.1, from coordinate 10,367 downwards.
TTTGCTTTTGCTGCAGTGCTGAAGGATGGTGTAGACTCAATCTCAACAGCTGGCGTAGGCTCTGCAGCAGTTAGAGTATTGCTGGTAAGGCCTGGAGTCGAACCTTGAGTCTAAGGCTCGACGGGGAATGGATCTGGGATAGCCAAAGAAGTTGCATGTAGTAGGGCCACCGGGATCTCATCAGCCATTATCAGGCCGGAATCCATAGTCCCGGTAGGGTCTATAGGAAGACCTGCTACACTGTATAATCGGTTGATCAAAACAGGAAATAGCAGTGAGCTGTTTGTCCGGAGAGTAGAATCATGTATCTGTTCGGAGATTATCTGGGCCCAATCTATCTCATAAACAGCTAGAAGTAGGCCAATAACACAACTCGCTCCAAGGTGATCACATTATCCGTGAAAGTAGGCTGAATATGCCAATTGATAATGGAACACCAAAACTTGGCCTAGAAAGAGAGGTGGTCTTTCACTATCGGATTTGCGTATTTTTAATCTATGTCGGATCGAACCCCTTCTTACATATCTGAAAGATCTCCACTGTAGCAGGTCCGTCTTAGCCCCTACATCTTTCTTACTCATCAGTCTCCTCATTTTGTCAATGCACCATCTGCGGTTGGCTGGGGGTTGTGATTGGACTTCTTCTTGCTAGGCTTGTGACCCCTCCTCATAATCTATCTCGGTATGTGTGGGGTTATCTGTGGCGAACTACTCTCAGACCTAGCTCCTTCCCTCTCCTATGACTTCTTTGCAGAGTGGGAAGAACTAATCACTTCTATAGGTGTCTGAGCTGTATGAGCCCAAGTCTGAGGTACATTAGCCTCGGGGTCTATTTTGACCCTGTGAACTTCTCGAGACCCCTTAGATCTCTCAGCCACAAAAGATTGATCCACCAACCTCCATTGAAATATATAGATTGGTCGTTTGTCCTTTTGAGGCATAATACAAAATGGTGAAAGAATTGAGCCAATGCACAATACATAGAAAAATGCGCCGAAACCCTAGAGAATGTTGTCCTCACCGGAAAATGATACGGGTAGCCGAGATTTTGATCAGAATAGTGAAAGGGCAGATTAATTTGGGGGTTTCCGCCGGTTTTAGGGCATTTGAAATGAAAATGGGGGTCAAATTTGATTTTGACCCCTTTTATATTAATCAAGGTCGCTTTTTCAAAAAGTTGCATATCAGGGCTACGTGACCCCGACTATGAGACGTAGGGTGTCCTACAACTCGTAGGTCCAAGTATTGTAGCAGACCTCAACACTTAGAAAAATTTATATGCGTATCTGGGCACTACGAACCCCACTTAGGACTCGTAGGAGACCTATGAATCGTAAGATTAGCTCGTAGTGTCTGTGCTAACTTTGATGCTCACTGTATTTCTCTGCGAGGCATGACTATGAGTCATAGTGGTGACAATGACTCATAAGCCTACTCGTAGAGCCTGCTCTAAGTGCCATTTTCTCACATCTTCAGTTGTTCAATTTCCACCTGTAGACCACATCTCAAAACATAACAATCTTCAAAATATTACAACTGCATCAATGTCTTTCAACTTAAAACAAACAAACACCTTACTACTTAAGAATTCCAATAACTTAACACACTTAAAATAAACCAACAATTATCAAAGATGCTTGGGTTGCCTCCCAAGAAGCGTCTAGTTTATTGTGTGGCTCAACTTTGTCTTTATCCATCATCAGCAATCATCAAGGGTCCACACCTCACTCTTCAATTCTTCTGGTACTTTCATTGGTCGGCGGATGTTGAACACTACCTCTTCATCATTGACCCTAAATAGAATTTGAACCAAATCCGTATCCACAAGACCTCTCCCAGTGGCCAGAAATGGTCTTCCCAAAATAATGGGCACCTCAAAATCAACCTCACAATCAAGGATCATAAAATACGTAGGAAAGATGAATTTATCAACTTTAATAAGCACACCAAGAAGTATTCCCTCCGAATTTTTGATGATTTGATCCGCCATGAGCAATCATATTCTTGTTGGGTTAGGAGTGCCAAGCCCAAGCTTATTGAATACGGCAAGAGACATTAGATTGATGCTAGCTCCTAGTCATACAATGCTCTTGCGAACTAAACATCACCAATGGTGCAAGGGATGGTGAATGCACCCGGGTCCTCTAAGTTTTGAACAAGGAATTTGGTCATGATCGCACTACATTGTTGGACCTCATGTGAAAACTCTTGGCTCAAAGTGCGTTTCTTTGCCACCAAATCCTTCATATACATGGCATACCGAGGCATCTTCTCCAAAACTTCTAAAAGGGGAATGTTGATGGATAGTTGTTTCAACATCGAGAGTTACTGCTTGAATTTGTTCTCCTTTTCCTTTTTCTTAAGCCTTTGATGTAAAGGAGGAGGAGGCTTTGGAATTGACTTCATTTTTTTGTGCTTCCTTACCTCTTCTCTTTGCATCCCAACAATATTTGGACCTTCTCCCTCAACCACAAAGTCATCATTAATACCCCTCTCATCAACTTCATCCATCATCACCGGCATAAGGGGATCTATGGTGCTTTTTCCATTTCGATTCATAAATGCCATGCAATACCCTTTATTTTAGGATTTTGAACTGTGTTGCTTGGTAAGGTACACTTTTGGGATTGCTTCAGTTGCGAAGAAACCTTCCTAAATTGTTGTTCTAATTGCTTAATCGCCATCGAGTGAGACTCTATCTTTTGGTTAATACTTGAAATATCCACTTTCATTCCCTTTAAGGTCTTATCTTGGTGGTCTGCTCTCTTCAACAACTTGTCAAACATCTCTTCAAGCATCGAAGTGCTTGGCATGACATCATGGTTGTGGGTCGGCACATAAGGACCATTTCTATTACTATCACTTACCCCATCGGCATTACACCCTCTCTCTTTCATAGTAACCACCTTGGTTATCTCTATAAGCACCATCATGGTTGTAGTTCCGACCTTGATTCTCGGAACCTTGCCTCTAATAGTCTGATTTGGATCCTTGGAGCTTATTATGAAAACCCGCCACTTGATTACTCATGAAACAAGCATCTTCATCAAAGAATGGATCCTTATATACAAGAACCTTAGGAGGTTGGTGAGTGATTGCTTGGACACTTGCTTGGTTTTGCTTCAAGACCAAGTCCATACTTGTGTAAAGTTGAGCATGTGGCTCCATGATCTCTTCATTGACCTTTGCTTGCTCATTGTTGGTATTAACCACACAAGAAGTCTTCATTGCACCTTTCTCTCGTTGACCCCATGCTCTATTGGTTTTAACCACTTGCTCCATCCTTGCGGCTATCAATGCAAAAGGTTGGTCAAGAAACATGCCTCCCATGATTGCGTTAGGACAAACTTCACTATTTGTCATCAAGAGCCTGATAGAAAATCTCAACCAAGGCATCATGAACAATCTTGTGGTATGGGATCATCCTCAAGCTTTTGATAAATCTCTCCCATGTGGTACTAAAAGAGTCACCCAATAGTTGCTCAAAGTTGTTAATTTGATCTTTGAGTTTTAGCTTTTTTGATCTTGGAAAATATCTTCCAACAAACTCTCCCTGAAGCTCTGCCCAACTTGTTATTGTTACCCGGAGGAAACTCAGACAACCACACAGTTGCATTCCCAGTCAGTGGTAATGGAAACATCAAAAGCCAATGGCCTCAAGAGAAAGATTTTGTGTCCCCATGACAGTCTTGCAAACAAAAAACACATTATGGAGATGAAGGTGGGGATCCTCTGAACGAAGTCCTATAAATAACCCACAGTTTTGGAGCATTTGAAGTAATCCACTTGACAACGAGAACATAGCGTCAGCCAATAACATCCATGGCCATAGGGTTCAAGCTATATTGGTTCCATCCATAAGCATTTTCGTTGAAGTCTTTATGATATGTCCTATTATCCCTTGGTGGTAGATTCTCCTCTCTTCCTATATCATCATTTATATTCATTTCTTCCTCAACCGCGATATCCTCATTCACTTGAGCCATTCTTCTAAAGAGTCGATGGATCTCCAAATTGATCGGAGCTGAGGGATTGCCTTGGCTCCTTGTGTTAGGCATACATCCTAGTACACCCTGCAATTAAAATCAAGCAACAAAAACAACAACAAAAGTAACATACAAGAGAGTCTAGAAATTAATACTTGAACTAACTAATAGTGAAACCAAGTCAAAACCTAGTTGTATTCCCCGTCAACAGCGCCATAATTTTTAATGATGTTCACGCCCTAATAACAAAGCGATCGCTATCAGTAATTAACCTAACTAAAGGTTAGGGTTGAATGCACATTGAATACAGGGTTTGACTATAAGATTTCACTATCAACCACTTCGAGTATCTATAAATAAATTCTCTAAATGGGGGGTTTTGAGACTCAAGAACGAAAACAAAGATTTACCACTATACTACGATGCAAGAAAACACTCAATTTTAGGGACAACATGGGAATTGTGTTCCCCATGATTCGTTGACTTGATTACCCTAGACAACATAACTACAATTAAAGATTCTCATGTAGGAAAGTATCTTAGGTTCTTCCAGCCCTATTGTGAAGGTGAAGGTCGAATTTCAACATGATGCTTGGTCGGCTACCATGGTGTGCCAACTGACTGTTACATATTGTCCCAGTCAACCTCACCTTGGTCAAGTTTTGTTGATTAGACGAGAACACATCAATTGAATCCTGTCATCTACTTCTCTTATTCCTGTTCATCACTACCTTGGTTAGGATCGTGATAGTAGGCTGGTTTTGGTGTAATCTATCACCAAACAACAATTAAAATAAAAGGAAATAGACAATACATGCAAAACCCAAATCATAGAAATGCAATAAACCTAGGTCATCTCAAGTCAACTACCCATAGTTCCCACAACCCCAAGATCTGGGTGCTTAGCTACTCATGCCTAAGGTAAGATCAACAAAAATCTAAATACAAGACATAGTTGAGAATTTTACCCAAAGCAATGAAGAGTGAAGACACCACAAGTTGCAAACCATAACCTTAATATATTGAGAATGAATACAATATGAGATTTGCGCTCCCAAAAGTGGGTTTTCTAAGAGAAAAATAAGTATCTAAGCTAGAACCCTAAATATTCTTCAGAGAATAGTCAAAGATGATGTTCAATACCTGGAATCTACAATCACCCTCAATAAAACCCTAAATTAAAGTATTAATAGTGTTTACAAAATAACCCTAAATATTACACAGAAAATACAGCTGGCAGCTTCTACGCCTCACAGGTACAACTCGTAGGGTGACCTACGAGTTGTAATTGGGGTGTCATACTAGGTTCTTGACATTTTGGTCTCAGCTGGTATGACCGACTGGTATGAGTCGTAGCCCCCAAAAAAGCACTGGCTAATACATTAATAGAGATGGGGCCTACAGGGCAATCAGATAGCAGATTCCCCTTTACTGTCTTCAATGTCTTGACAGTACGAGTCATTGCTTTGGCTATGACTCGTATGCTCCTCAGGTATTCTAGGCCTCTAGTTTTTGGTCCAATGTTTTGGATCTCTATTTCCTACTATGAGTCCACCTATACTAGTCGTATCAAGACCTAGAACACATAGGATGACCTCGTAAGACTGACCTCCACTTAGCAGATTTTTGATTTTTGGTCTTGATTTCTTGCTGTGAGATCACCTTATGACTCGTAGCTTAGGCTACGACTTGTAGGTGAGCTCGTATATCCTGGCTTCTGCAAAATCTACAATTTTTTTCCAAAATTATGCCAACCTATCTTTTCTGCAATAACAACATAAAAACACATAAAAACCATAAAAAGTCGCACTAAGAACTCACAAAATTTCTTGTTTTTGGCATCAAATGTGTTGTATTTTGACAGCACATTAGGTGGGTCTCGTATGGTAATGGTAAGAAACCATAGATTACTGTTGTTCCCTACAAAGGGCCACTAAGACTCGTAGGACATTCTACGAGTCATAGGAAGGCCTCGTAGTAGGAAACAACTAGCACCTGTGCTGCCTGTACCTTCACCACACAAACCACAATCAATCAAAACATCATTCAAACATTATTTGAAGCAATTATCAATCCATTCAACAGGTCTGACAAGTATGACCCTGGTCATGAACATTCAAACCAAAATTTACCACACAAATTGTATCAATAATTGACAAATAGGCAATAACTTCCCCGAAAAATTCAAGAACTACCTAGAAAAATCTATTCCCAAACTCACAACAATCATACAAACACACGATTATGGGAGTTCCAAGGAATCCAAAAAAAAATCGATACAAAGGGTATCTTATATGATCATTCTCAACCCAAACACATACCACAACCAAATTTCAACCACGACATTAACTCAAGAATTGATCAACCAACATTGCATACCCATTTTCATAACATGATCAACATTAGATATGGCTAGATTTCCATCATCACAAAAATCCAACAAGAGTACTTTCATAATCTTAGAACAACAATAGGGAATTTTAATCGACAAACCATAGTTCTTGCATTTAGACGATCATTTTCTCATGGGCATTCTCAATCATCCAACAACTCAAGAAGTTCATAACATGTGTGTGCAAAATTTAACCAGGAAACATACCAATCGAGAAAATGATAGATGAATAGATGCACTGAGAGAGAAAAGGGGATGTCGAACCCTAGTTGATGGCCTTTCCAAAATTCTTGCCGAAAAGGGACATAGGTTGAATGGAAAATTCATAGGAATAGTAGAAAATGGTTTTGGGAATGCTTAGGGGGGAAGAAATGATCTAAAAATGGGGAAATTAGGGGTCAAATTCATTTTGACCCTTAATATACTCTTAACAAGTTGACTTTTAAAATCTTGCATTTCGGGGCTATGAAACCCCGACTACGAGCATTAGGGCTTCCTACAACTCGTAGGGCTTGGTCTCGTAGCAGACCCAACACCTAGGAAAATTCAGAAATCATACCTAGGCAGTATGAACCCCACTTATGACTTATTGGGAGCCCTACGAATTGTAAGGTTGGCTCTTAGTATATGTACCAACTTTAAATCATTACGTTTTTCCTCTACGAGGCATGACTAAGAGTCATAGTGTTCACTACAGTTCGTAGGTCTGGTCATAGAGGCTTCTTCTAATGTTATTTTCTTCACACTTTAAGCACTTGATTCATACCTAGCAATTCAAGCAACCAAAATAAATTTGTAAACAAGCCAAAAAGATGAAAGATACTTGGGTTGCCTCCCAAGAAGCACCTTATTCAATTTCGTGTCCCGAATAAGTCATCGTCCATTTTCAAAAATCTTCAATGGCCCACATTCATTCTTGAACTCGTTCGGGTGCTTCATTATTTGGCAGATGTCAAAAACAACCTCTGTATTGTTGACTCTGAAACGAAGTTGACCAGAGTCCATATCCATCATGGCTCTCCCAATGGCTAGAAATTGTCTTCCCAATATAATGGGTACCTCAAAATCAACCTCACAATAAAGGATCATGAAATCAGTGGGAAAGATGAATTTATCAACTTTTACAAGCACATCAAAAAGTATCCCTTCAGGATTTTTGATAGTTCTATACGCCATGAGTAACCGCATTCTTGTAGGAGTAGAAGTTCCCAGACCAAGCTTTTTGAAAATGGCAAGAGGCATCAAATTTATGCTTGCTCCTAAATCACATAATGCTCTTACGAACTCCACATCACCAAAGGCGCAGGGAATAGTGAATGAACTAGGATCTTCTCTCTTTTGGACTAGGCATTTGGTCATGACGACACTATTTTGTTAAATATCTTTCGAAATCTCTTGGCTCAATGTGTGATTCTTTGTCACCAAATCCTTCATGTGCTTAGCATACCCGGACATCTTCTCCCATGCTTTTAGAAAGGGGATGTTAATAGAAAATTGCTTCAGTATAGAAAGGAAGTGTTTGAATATCCTTCACCTTTTTCTTGAGTCTTTGAGGAAAATCTGGAGGGAGATTTGGGATCATCTTTTTTCACGACCCAAGCCTAGGGCCTAGACGCACGACGAATGGGGAACCCGAGGGACCCCAAACAAGCAGCTTAACTTGTCATTACACATCCTTGGTCGCAGAAGCATATAAAGACATATAGAATAATAATGGGGGCAGTGAAACTAAGAACTTGTATAAACGTCATAATCAAAATTCAAGAGTCAAAGCGCATATATAAATACACAACATGTCCAACAAGCACCTGTAATAGATAGATATAGTGGGGGCCAAGACAAGCTACCAGACTCACCCTCATAGTCAATAGAACATAAGAAAGTATCTCAATACAAGGATAATAGTAACTTAGACCGAGGTCCCCGAAATGGAGGACTGACCAACAAGCTTGGAATAGCACCGCTTAGTCACGTGGAGAAGGAGGATGATCAACTTGGGCACTGGTCCCTACATTATGATATTATATAGGCAAAAGTATGCAGTAGTACGGTTGAATGTACTGAGTATGTCAGATGCAATGCAACAAGAGATAAAAATCATAATCCAACATACATCACGATAGGCAATAGGCATAATGTAGCAATATGATATGTTTGATCAATGCATAAGTAAAAGATGCTTAAGTAAATCATGCTCATATAGAATATCATATATGAAGGGGAGACCAAGCTAGATTGCCAAGGTATAAACCCCTTGGGGTTGCTGATGATAGCACCCATCACCCTAGTTCTTGAGGTTCAAACCCCTCATCACGGTTAGTGATAATCGTACCCATCACCCGAGAGATTGAGATATCAACCCCTCAACTAGGTTGGTGATGACCGTACCCATCACCCTAGTGGTTGAAATCAACCCCTAAACTAGGTTGGTGATGATCGCACCCATCACCCTAGTGGTTGAGCAATCAAGCCCTCAACTAGGTTGGTGATGATCACACCTATCACCCTAGTGGTTGAGTCTTTGACCTCTCAACTACGCCCCCGAATTTGGAATGGTCTACCACAACACTGTAGATAGTATCATCATGTACATAAGCTCATTTCATCATTATAAAGTCAATCATATCATATCACATGCTTTAGACCATCATTTCCTCAAGAAACCATAACCGGACATTTTATCAAACACCTTGTGGGTGTGTACTTGTGGTAAAAGAGCATGCAATATAGAGATGAAATCATGCAGGAAAATCAGTGGTAAAACCTTTAATACACACCTTGCAATATCCCCAAGACATTCATATCAAAACCCCTCATCAAATCCAATATTAGATCAAAGATTTGAAGCTCAAAACATGCTATAACAACCATACATTCATGAACTAAAATCACTGTGCAGTAAATGTCTCAATATACAAGACCCACATGTAAAATCAACTTTAAATCATGCAAATATTGAGTAAAAGAGGATTTAGAAACCATGGATGAAAGGACCCAATGGTTCAACACCACATACCTCAACTTTTGTGAAGTTCTTGAAGGATTTTAATGGAGATTTGAAGCTTGGGTGAGATCCCTGAAGAAATCCTTGAGATTGGCCTTGAATTTGGGACTTGAATTTAGGGTTAGAAATGAGTCTAGGTGTTAGAGAAAATATTGGGGAATCCTTTGGGTGATATAAGGGTGAAATAAGGCTATGTATAGGTGAAAACATGTTTCGAAAAACTTAGGTCCAACACTTACAAAAATCTGGGCGAGCTAGGAAAAGACAGTGCAGGAAATACACCTCTCCGCGTCGCGAAGAGGTCACAGACCCTCACTGGATTTTGTACCAAGTGAAAATTTTATAATTCGATTCCTTTTCTTTAAAATCAAGGTTAGACCCTTGTCACCCTAATTTGGACCCCTTGAATAAGAATATGAAGTCAGATTTTTGAAATTCCAAATGGATTTTTAGATATACAGAAAAAAGATTCTGGGAACTTTAGAGGCACATTTTTAGGCACTTTTTTGGGTCGCTTCATCTTTGCTCTCTTTTCCCATTCAATTCTTCACTTTGCATCCCATTTCTCTCCAAACCTTCTTCACCAACATCAACCTTGTCGTGAACACCCTTCTCACAAGCATCATCACCAACCACCGGCATTGGGAGATCTATGGTGCTTTTCCCACTTCTTGTCATGACCGCCATGCAATGTCCATCATTCTTTAGATTTTGAACTGTTTTGCATTGGAAGTTCCCTTTTGGCGTTGGTTCAATTGAGAAGAAACTTGGCCAAATTGCTGGTCTAATTATTTAGTGGCCACCGAGTTAGACTCTATCTTTTGCTTTATGCTTGAAATATCCGATTTCACCACTTGCAAGGTCTCATCTTGATCGTCGACCCTATTTAACAGCTTGTTAAACATTTCCTGTAACACCCCACACCTTACAATACTAGTACAATGCAAATGAAACATGATATGGTTTGGAGAAATTGACGCTAAATT
>JAPFFP010077979.1:0-22928 GCA_026153255.1 Solanum medicagineum | reverse complement strand
TATATTATATAAGTATATATTTTGAAAAATTTAAAAGATAAAACACTTGATAATTTATAAACGATGTTGAATCTTTGATAGTGGCACATTTTAAGACAAGTCTAACGTCCAATTGAGGAGGTCTCTTCAAACCTCGGCTTTCCTTTGCGAATTGGGTGTTACCTGTCATGAATTTTTGAACTAATCTAAAAGAATCTACCCCATTTATCTTGTTAGATAGAGTATGCCCTATGAAAGAATTTTGAGGTCCTCTCGAAAAATTTTGCCCCAGTTACTCGTTCGATAATAAATGTGCTCTTCTAGAAAAATTTTTGAGATCCTCTCATAAATTTTTTTCCCAATTCATGATCATAAGGGGGAATAAAGATTTTTATTATGATAAGTCTGAACTCCATAGGAACGCCTACGTATCTCTCTTAAACGGGAATCAGGTCTGACGTAGTTTTAAATACAAAGGGCATAAGACAAATGTAGATGATATATCCTTTCACAGCATCTGAGTTGATAGGTCTAGGCCAAATTTTACCATCCATTTCTGCAAGTATGAGTGCTTCTTTTGTCAAAACACGATGGACCATGTACGGGCCTTGCCAATTAAATGCGAACTTTCCCTTGGCTTCATCTTGATTTGGAAAGATTCTCTTCAAGACCAATTGTCTGGGTGAGAAATACCTCGATTTGACCCTCTTATTGAATGCTTGAGTCATTCTATTCTGATACAGTTGTCTCCTCTCGCCTCATCTACCTACTCGGCCAAACGAGGACCGGAGGCTATAGGCGTTTTCTATTCTATAAGGTTTTAAAGACTGCTATTCTTGGTTACGAAAGAAGGATATTCCGACCCTACCCTTTGACGACCGTTTGTGAGATTTAATGGATAGGGCTTTGTTTGCCCTAGATTGACTTGTGTTCAAGGGGAGTACAAAATAAGGGATTCGTAAGACAAAAGAGAGTCCGCTGGAACTACGGACAAGGATATTTTACTCAACTCCCCTCTTACTATTTTGAAAAGCGGAACAAAATGAAATTCCACTAGATAGATGGCATTGATCCTTCTTCTGCCTATCAGTGCCAATTATTTAAACCTGCTTTATACCCATTTAGCGTCACTCAATTTTGCTTCTTGAATGATTCTTAGAGATTATATCTAAACCACGGCAGGAACTACTGCTTCATTACCATAAACCAGTAGAGGTCCGAATGGTAGTATAATACTCCAATAACGCAAATGGTAACTACTCATGCCATTGCCTGTAGTTGTCGATCATTTTTTGTAGTATCCTCTTGATGTTCTTATTTGCAGCCTCCACTACTTAATTCATTTGTAATCTATACGTGGTAGAATTTCGATGGTTGATCTTGAATCGATCATAGGCCTCCCTCATCAAATCTATATTGAGTTTTGCGCCGCAGTCAGTGATGATTGTCTTGGGCACTCCAAACTGACAAGTGATGTTGTTCTTGATGAAATCATCGACAACCTTCTTAGTAACAGACTTATAAGATGTCACTTCAACCCTTTTGGTGAAATAGTTAATTGCCACAAGAATAAATATGTGTCCATTTGATGCAGGTGGCTCGATGGGACCAATAACATCCATGCCCAAGCTGCGAAAGGCTAGGGTGAGTTAGTGACATGGAGTTCATTGGGAGGAACTCTGATCATATTCACATGGGTCTGGCATTATTGACACTTCTAAACATAGCAAATGCAGTCTGTTTCCACAGTCAACCAAAAATAACCTATCCTAAGGTTTTTTTTGCAAGGGTGAAGCCGTACATATGCAGGACACATGTTCCTGCTTGAATCTCCTCTATAAGTCTAGATGTTTCCCTAGCTCTAACGCACCTCAGCAAACCAATCGGGAGCCCTCCTATATAGGATTTCTCCGTTTAAGAAGAATTGATTTTCTAGCCTCCTAATTGTGCGTTTTTGGACTTTTGTCGCATCCTCTGGGTAACTGCCACTTTTCAGGTATCCCTAGATATCATCATACCATTTCCCATCCGATTCTTCTTTGATGCGAAAACAAAATGCTGGTTGCTCGTGTACATGAATGCGAATGGGATAAATATAATTCTGATCCGGGTGCCGAATCATGGAGGATAATGTGGACAAAGCCTCTGAAAACTCAATTTGGATTCGTGGAATTCCACCTTGGTGAATCTTTTGCAAAGGTTTTGCATGTAATCTAAATATGGCAAAAGTTTTCAATTTCTTGTCAGACACTAACGTTGTACCTGACGTATCAGCAAGTCTAAATCCCCTATCACCAAAATATTTTTGACATCCAAATCGATTGCTAATCAAAGACCCAAGATGCAAGCTTCATATTCAGCCATGTTGTTGGAGCAATGAAATCTGAGCTTTGCAGATGTTGGATAGTGTTGACCTGTTGGTGATACCAAAACAGCCTCAACGCCTGATCCGTTGAGATTCTTGGCTCCGTCACAAAATACCCTCCAACCATTGTATTCTACAAAGATGTCTTATCCTATGAAGGCTACCTTTTCATCATGAAAATAAGTCTTCAGAGGCTTACATTCTTCATCCACAAGATTTTCTGCCAGATGGATGGCTAATGCTTGTGCTTTCACCGCATTTTATGTGACATAGACTATGTTGAATTCACTCAGAAAGATCTTCCCCTTGGCCAATTTACCTATGGGCATGGGTTTCAGAAAGATGTATTTCAAAGGATCCATTCTTGAGATCAAATATGTCGTGTATGCCAAGATATAATGTCACAACTTATGGGCCACCCAGGTCAAAGCACAACACGTGCGTTCAAGCAAGGAGTATCGAAATTCTATGATGTAAACTTCTTACTCATGTAGTAGATTGCCTGTTCTTTCCTCCCTGTTTCATCATACTGTTCGAAAATGCACCCAAAAGCATTATCCATGACCGACAAGTATAGTAGAAAAGGCCGACCAGACTCAACAGGAATCAGTACAGGAGGATTGGACATATATTCCTTGATCTTGTCAGATGCTTCTTGGAATTCTGGGGTCCATTTGATAGCAACGTCTTTTTTCAGCAGCTTAAGGATTGGTTCACAGATGACGGTGGACTGGGCTATGAAACGACTGATGTAGTTGAGTTTGCCCAAGAATCTCATCACTTCATTCTTGCTCTTTGGAGGAGGGAGATCACAAATAGCCTTGATTTTCATCAGATCCAACTCTATACCTCGATGACTGACAATGAATCCCAACAACTTCCCGGTAGGAACTCCAAAAGCATATTTTGCAGGGTTCAACTTCAAGTTGTATTTTCGTAGCCTATCAAAGAATTTCCAAAGATCAACTGAATTGTCACATCCCTTCCTTGATTTGATAATGACATAATCCACATAGACCTCAATTTCTTTATGAATCATGTCATGGAAAAAAGTGGTCATGGCTCTCATGTAGGTAGCCCCAGCATTCTTTAGTCCGAATGGCATCACCTTGTAATTGTAAACACCCCAAGGTGTAATGAAGGTTGTTTTCTCTATGTCACCCTCATGTATCTTGATCTGGTGGTAGCTAGCAAAGCAATCCATGAATGATTATGTTTCATTCTTGGTACAGTTATCTATTAGGATGTGTATTTTTTGGAGTGGAAAGTCATCTTTAGGGGCTGGCCTTGTTGAGGCTCGATAATCCACGCAGACTCTAACTTTGCCATCTTTCTTAGGTACGGGCACAATGTTGGCTACCCAGGTTGGATACTTGGTTACTTGAAGAATTCTGGCCTCCAACTGCTTTGATACTTCTTTCTTGATTTTCAAACATAGATAAGGCTTGTATTTTCTAAGCTTCTGCTTCACCGGCGGACAGGCTAGATCGGTAGGCAACCGATGGGATATTGTTAAAGTGCTCAACCCTATCATGTCTGCATAGGATCAAGCCAAGATGTCCATGTTCTTTTTTAGGAATTGGATGTACTCTTATTTCTTTTCCTCGGACATATGAACACTAATTCATGTTTCTTGAACCATTTTCGAATCACCCAGATTTACCACCTCTGTTTCCTCTAGATTTACTTTAGGCTTTTCCTTGAACTCCTTAATCTTTCAAGCGACTTCCTCCTACTTCATATCTTCACCTATTGCCTCTGTCTCAGCTATATTACGTTGTGCAATCTCATTATGTGCCATAGTCTCAGATTTAATATTATTAAAAGTAACTTTTCTATAAGAAACAACAAAGTAAAATAAAAAAAACATCACCTATAAGTAAATTATTTCAAAAGGCATAGCCAAACTTTGAGTTTATTAATATGCAAGACATTAAATCGAAATGACAAAGTATTTATTTTGTAAAATGACAAAGTCTTTATTTGAATAAACATAAAGGAAAGTGAAAATTTGGATCACTACCCAAGTGCCCGATGTGGTCTAGATGGGGTGGTGGCCCAACTGCTGTTGATGGTCTCCATAGCTCATTCTACATCTGGGCTTTCTCCTCCTCTTTGTTGATTATGACATTGTAGCTTCCTTCTTCAAGTTCAGACAGGGACAAACCTTGCAGCCTATTCAGCAAATCTCCAATATCATTATTCATGAACCCCACAATTTGAAAATCTGGTACATGGGTGGTAAGGGACTTGGTAGAGGATAATAGCTCCCAACTGGAAGTGGTTCCCAATCAAGATATTCTTCCACAGTATAAGCATATCCCAAACCAAAAGTGGTTGAATGACGTAAAGTCTTTATTGGCTCGGTGATTCCTTGCAGTCTGGCTCTTAGACCCTTTCTTAGTTCATAACCTGAATTCAGCATCACGCTTATCATATCTATTATCTTTGCCTCCTCTTCTTCCACATCTTCTGCTTCTCTTATGAAATCTTTTTCGGCCTCAAAAGGAAAGTCCTCTATTAGGAATAAATTTCTCATGCTTTCTAGTAGGTCCTTTTTTTCATCGGGACTGTTCTCGAGGAACCAGCCGGATCAGAAGGTTTGATATAATGATGACAGAGGGTGTTGTAGCTCGAAGTCCCATGCCCCCATTCTTATGGGTACCTTTCCTTCATAACCCAAACCGATGGATTCATTCTTGAAATGCTAAGAGATAGGAATTATCATACCCTAAAGTCTGGCCCCTAGACCCTTGTTTGGTTCATGAACAAACCATAGTAACATGCTCAAAATCTTTTGGCTATACCATGGCTTTGGCTCAATATCTCCTACCAATTTGATTGTGTGGAATATTTCTCCATTCATATGACTTTGCCCTTCAACAGCATAAATAGGATGCCCCTTCTCTTTGTGCACCACTACCTCTTTGTGCTCCATTCAAACTTAAGGCATTTATGGAGGGTGGATGGAACTGCTCTAGCCATGTGAATCCACGAGCATCCGAGCAACAGATTATATGAAGTAGGAATGTCCATCACTTGGAAGGCAATAGGGAAGGTTGCTGGACCAGTAGTCATGTCCAGGGTGATCTCACCTATAGTGTCCCTTTGGGAGCTGTTGAAGGCCTTCACATTCGTCTTATAAGTTTGAATCCTTGCCAAATCCACATATAACCTCGTGATGGTGCCAAGTGGACAAATATTCAATCCAGAACCTGGGTCGACCAGAGCCTTGGTAATCACCCTATTTTTGTACTGGGTGGTGATGTAAAGGGCTCAGTTATGGTTGGTCCCTTCAGGCGGGAGCTCGTCATCATGGAAATATATCTTATATGCCTAGAACACTTTCCCATACATGTGAGCCATTTATCCTTCGGTAATGTTGGATGGAATATAAGCCTCGTTCAACACTTTCATCAAGTCCTTCTAGTGGAGTTTCGAAGTCTGCAAAAGGGACAGGATGAAGATTTGAGCAGGTATCTTACTTAACTACTCTGTAACAGAATACTCTTTGGCTTGTATTTTCTTCCTTAAACTTTTTTACTTCTATTTCTATGATAAGAGGCTTGGTCTTGCTCGAGCTTCCTTGAGTCATGAGTTCTGAGGTGTATATCCTTCCTGAGTGGGTTACCCCTTGGGTGATATCAGCCTCTTCCATTTTTTTCTTTCCCTTATCATAGCTCCAAGGAACGATGTGAGTTTCAAAGCTTTCTTGAGAAGCTTTTGTGACTATAAAAGGAGTTCTGGGCGTAGCAACTTCTACCTCAAACAGTTTGTGCCCTTGTACCACAAAAGGTATTACCGCAGAAACTAGCTCATCTTGCTCTACTAACCATATGGATCCTTCTAAATTTACTAATTGTCCTACTTCCAGCATGTTCATCAGATAATTAGCAAGTGGGTTACTGGACACGTTGGGCACGAGTTCTTTGAGTTAGAAGGTCTTGGAGTCTATGAGTTTTTGATCTTATCTTGCAGGGATCGACAAACCTCTGTGGTATGTCCTTTCCTTCTAGAATGGTAGGCACATACCTTGTTGGGATTGTACCATTTGATTTGGGTATCTACGGGCAAAGTGGGGATTGGTGTGATATAACTGGCTTCTTTGGGTCTTTCATAGAGTTGGGTAATAGGTTCAGCTAGAGATGTGTAGGTTTTGGTGAGGCTTTTGTCAAAGTTGGGATGATTTCTATAATTTGGTTGTTGATGAGGTGGTGGTGGTGCTGGAGTGGTTTTATGGTATGTTGGTTGAGTATTATAGACAGGGTATGTAGGCTGTTGGTATTATGGACGGGAAGCTTGGTAAGAACGGTAAGGCATAGAGTAAGGTGATTTGGTTAGTGAGGGAGAGATGTGGTTGGAATTTGTGGTTTAATGGGGCTTTTGTGCGCCAGCATGACCGCACCCACTTCCTTCTTCTTATAATTCTTTGGCAAGCTTCCGAATTGTAGTGCTTTATTGGTTGCTTGTACAGCATCTAAGTTGATGCTGGTGTCATTCTTGATACCTTCCTCAATTCTCTCACCTAGTTTGATGATATCTGCAAAACGTTTCTCTGCGACGAGCATCATTCTGCCATAATATTGGGGTTCCTGTGCTCGAATGAAATAATCTTTCATCTGAGACTCGTCCATGGGAGGCCTAGCCCTGGCATCCTTAGGCCTCCACCTTATAGCGTAATCCCTGAATGTCTCACTCGGCTTCTTTTTTAAATTACGGATGTAGAACCAATCGAGCACATTCTCCATTTTGAACCCGAATCGATCCATGAAATCGAAAGGCATATCTACTCAACTTGACCATTTGCTGGCATCTTGATTGATATAACAGGTCAGAGCTTCCCATATGAGACGCCTCATAAATAGCTTCATCCTAATCCTTTCATCTCTTCCAACCCTAGCATGCTTGTCACAACATGCACCACTGGGCTTTGGGATCTCCAATGACATTGAATAGCTCGAACTCAGGAGGTTTGTATCCTTCAGGTAATTCCATACCGGGATGAATGCATAAAACTTCATAGTTCAAACCTACTATGCTTTTACTTGTTTCAACCTACTGCAAGCAATAGTAAAGTTATCCAATTTCTCAGCCACGGACTTGATCAGTGTATCCTTTTGGGAGGATTATGATTCATGGGAGTTGTGGGCATACGAAGCAGTTTCGACATATATAGGATTTTGGTTATGGTATCCAGGAGCATGAGCATATGAGGTGTTGATAGTGGGGTTGGGAGGCATGATTGGGATGTGGCCAGCATTTTGTTGGTATAATGTTGGCTCAGAAGGGCCTGCATGGTATGGATTTTGTAGGTAATGGGTGGGAAGTTGAGCATTTGTGGTGGCAAATTGGTGGAGTTTGGTTGATTTTGGGAAGTGGGTGGCAGAAGTGGGGATGTGGCTTAGGTAGTCATAACATTTTCTTCCATGTTATCCCCGAAAAGGGTGCCGAGCGAAATGGATAGCTTAGCCAGGTTTCTTATTCTTGCCAGTTCTTCGTGGAGTTCTAAAATCTTCCGCTCCAATCTCAACACCAAATCAGTAGAGTGGGCCCCTTTATCAAAGTTCTCATTGTTGTTGTTGTCATCGCCCATCTTATCTTTCTTCTTGTTGTTCTGGCTTTGAGGTGGCAGAAGAGGAGGAGAAGCCCCTTTTGATCTCGTGTAATATGCCAGAATGTGCGAACAAATGAACCTTAGGAAAGAGGAAAAGCAAAACCAAGACCTTGTTAGAGTTTAGGATGATAGCAACGAATAAACATGTATTTCAACAAAACAGTCCCCCTAAAATGCAAGCAACCTCATTGGGTTAGAGGTAGGCCTAATACGACAAGCAAGTGGTTCATGATAGTTAATCCAAGCCTTAAATTGTCATTGAAGTTTAGAGTTAGATGTAGAGTAAGACAAGCAAACAGTTTTATTGAAAACAACACCGAACATTACATCATAGGAAAAAAATAAAAAATAACTTTTGAAAAATAAAACCTAAGGGAGGAAAGGATAATAAGAGGGGAAAATAACTAGAACATGAAAGAAAAATATTCATATGTGAGGGCCTCCGCGTGATGGGACGATCTACTCTTTCATCTCTGGGGTGATATTGTAATCCCTGTTCAATAAGCTTCAGGCCCAAACTCTCTCCCTCAGATCCTCGTACCCCGGACGCCCTCGTTGATCCATATCTACTTTCTCTATATCTTTCAAAATCCACACACAATACACAGGCGTGCAATAAGGGAGATCTTCTTGAAGGACGAGGGTCAATATTCTTTCCCATCTCTTACATATATTATGCACTTGTGGAATCTCCTCTCCAAACTGATACTCAGACAAAATCATGTTGGATCGCAAACGAATAACTTGAATCAGGCCAAATTTTCTAATTACTCGCAAAGGTGTATAAGGTTGGACCCCTTTTAGGCCAATGAGCTCAATATAGTAAAACTCGTCTCCACTTACTATCACACGTGACTGTTGTAACCAATAGTATTTCCACTTGATTTTGTAACCAGATAGACCTCTCATGAATCCAAACCACTCCTCGACACCCACTGGTGTGACGAATCCATGCATTCATGTTGGGTGGGTGTGAATTTTGTTTCCCACCCAATCCAGAATGTCTATCCGATTTCCCCTTTTAAAAAAGTGCCCAACTGCCCACAGTTGTAATAGGAAATTGCACCCCACAAAGAACCTCTTACCTCGAACACATTTGGACAATGCCCTTGTTATTTCTGCTAATATCATGGGCATGATAGTGTTCCCTCCAACATTTCTTCCTTTAGCTAAAGTGCATATGTCATGCCCCGGGAGGGGAGCCAAGACGTAGCTGGCACCCAGAGACTATTGCTAGTCCCCAAACGAATCACTTGGCCTCATCACATTCATCAACTCAACAATATTACTAATCAGCGGAAGATAAATAAGAATAAATGGGCACAACTTAGTCTTAACAGTAATGATAAAAAAAGGCTAGTGGAAAGAACTAGCTTACAAGTTCCAATATCAACGTCTGACTCTAGTCTATGAAGCCTTTATCACTATTACGTGGTGCCAATGACAGGTCCATGGATACCTAAGTCCAATATAAAAAATATAAGCAATTCTAAACTCTAATGCATGATGAAAATAATGCAATAAACCATCTAAAGTAAGGGAGGCTTACCAATCTGCTGAACACTCGCAGGTTCTCTATCCTACATATCTACATCATAATACGATGCAGTCTAAAAGGGGACATCAGTACTTGGAATGTACTGGTATATAAAATAGTTGAGTGAAATCGAAACAAGTAGAATAATAATAAAAGCAATAACAACTCAATATAGAAATCAATCAACATGTCAAATGTCTATCTAAAGAAAGAATAAAGAGTGGACAAGTGACCCAACTACCAATCAACTCATCGTTAAATCAGACTCACCTCAAAAGGACTTATCTCAACTTATCTCATCACATCACATTTCGACTTAGAGTAATCAAGGTAGGAACTTTATGGGAGTTCCTCTTATCCGGAAACAATCACTCATAAGCTAGTGATCGTACAACAATTATGCAGATGTTGCCACAGCCATCCCATACTTGCCAGGTAGGGAATGAATTGAATCCACTAGGGACCTCAACAATCCGTTAAGTCCTATATTGTTTTACGGACTCTATCTAGAGCGAACCACAATGAGATGTAATGGTTCCAATCCTCACCTACGTTTGGCTAAGTAGTTTGACGAGTGTGAGTTGGAATACTCTTACTATTTTGGTGCTTGATACTCCTCCCATGACTCAATGCTCATAAAATAATCCATCCAGTCAATACATCTCAATTGACTCATCTCAACTGAGCCTTACGAAGGCTCTCATCATTCAATCAGTCTCAGAGAGACTCTAATCATCTTATCATTCATTCAGTCTCAAAGAGACTCTAATCATCTTATCATCCAACATCTCCATCAACAATTCAAGGATTTGAACAATCATTAGGGATCAATCGAATAGAAAAATCATTAGAGTTCATTTGTAGAGACTCAAATGACTATCAAGTTCTATCAACTCATCATCATTCTCACATCTCATTCTCAATCACAATCCCAAATCAAATTCTCGATCGAGGCTCTAGACTCAATCCTACCTTCTTTCATGCAATTTTTAAGAAATAATAGGTACGATTATGCAATAGTTCAAGTAAAACATTCAATTCAAGTAAACAAGTTTATGATGATAATCAACATATGAAAATACACGTAAATAATCTAGTTTTCAAGAAATCATGCATATTGACTCAAGAACCTTCAATAAACCATCTAAGATCACATATAGGACACATGAGAGGATAAGCTCATGTTTTCGTTTAGCCTTACATACCTGGAATTGAAGCTCTCCAATTCAACCATCAAGAATTCCCCAATCTTGTGTTCTTCTTTCTCCTCTCTCAAGCCTTATCTTTCAAATATAATGAAGTAGGACTTAGAATCGGGGTTTTGACCCTATTTGATCATCAAAATGACCTAGAGGGGTCGTGGTTCATGTTTAAAAGGGGTGGAAAAAAGTCGAGAATACCCCTCCAAAGAATAAAATTTTTAAACTTGATGGAGCAAGTCAGAATGACAGGTCCGCGATGCAAACCTTTCACACATCTGTGATTTTTGTAAATTAATCCCGTTAAAATTTTGACAAAGAGTATAAGTGTGGGTGTGCGTTGGGTCTGCGTCGCAGAGTCGTCGCGTACCCTCACTATTTTGGGTCCGTGATAGGTCTGTGCCATGGGCCTATCCTATAACCTCACTATTTTGGGTCCACGATAGGTCTGCATCGTGTGCCTATCAGGTACCCTCACTGTTTTGGGTCTGTGATAGGTCCGCGTCGCTGGCCTGTCGCGTACACTTACTGTGTTTGGCCAATTTTTGCGAACATTAATTTTTGACTAGATTGCTCTTAGATCGGGTCGAGACCATTTTCCAACTCAATTTTTTGCACTGATCGCAAATCCTGTCTTAGATTTCCCACCTGAGCTAGGGAAGATGTATTACGTGCACGTCTTCGTTCTAACGGAATTTTGATAATTTTACCAGGCGTTACATCATCTCCCCTCTGGTATCATTCGTCCTCGAATGATGGTAATGGTGGATATTAAGGAACGAATAGACTCAAAACTCTCCTCATTATTCAATCTATCAATCTATCTTTCAATTCCTCATGTCTATCAACAATCTCTATTCGGACTCACGAATAGACAATCAACATGAAAAGACAATCAATTTAGTCAAGGGTAAGGAATTTACCTTCAATGTTCTCATCCATTGGGTCGAATAAATATGATTAATTCTCTTTCATCTCTTCCTCAGCTTCCCATATTGCCTCCTTAACGAATTGATTCCTCCACAAGACCTTGATTGAGTCTATCTCTTTAGTTCTCAATCTGCGAATCTGACGAACAAAGATTTGGACCAGAACTTCTTTGTAAGTCAAACTATCCTTCACTCTATGATCTCCACACGGATTACCAAGTTAGGATCTCCCAAGTATTTCTTCAACATGGACACATGAAACACCAGATGAATAGTATCTAACTCGGAAGGCAACTCTAATTCGTAGGCAACCTTCCCAATCCTCTTCACAATATGATAGGGTCCAATGTAACGTGGACTCAATTTACCCTTCCTCCCTAATCTCATTACACCTTTCATCGGTGGCATTTTCAAATATACCCAGTCATCCATTCAAACTCCAAATCTCTCCTCCTCACATCGGTGTAGGATTTCTGGCGACTTTACGCAGTCTTCAATTGCTCTCCAATGATCTTAACCTTCTCCATTGCTTGATGGAAAAGATCAAGCCCAATCAACTCTGTTTCTCCAACCTCAAACCATTCAATTGGTAATCTACATCTCTGCCATATAAAGCTTCATAGGGAGCCATATGAATACTTGCATTATAACTGTTGTTATATGCAAACTTAATCAATGGTAGGTGCTCATCCCAATTTCCCTTGAAATCAAGGATGCAGGCTCTCAATATATCTTCTAACGTCTTAATTGTAGGCTCTTCCTAACCATCGGTCTGTGGATGAAAAGTTGTACTCAAATTCACCTTGTACCCAATTCTTTCTGAAAAGATTTCCAAAATTGGGAGGTGAATTGGGCTCCTCTGTCCGAGATGATGGACAACGGGACCCTATGCAACCTCACAATCTCTTGGATGTACATCTTGGCATACTCCTCCGCAGTGTTAGTTCTCTTAACAGCTAAGAGGTGAGCTGATTTATTCATCCTATCCATAATCACCTATATCGAATCATGTTGTTTTCGAGACCTTGGTAGACTAGTAATGAAGTCTATATTGATCATCTCCCACTTCCATTTCGGAATCTCAACGGGCTGACCCACATTGCCTTTGGTGCTCAACTTTCACTTACTGACTGTTCAGGCACTTAGAAACAAATTCGACAATATCCCGCTTCATTCCACTCCACCAATAGACCTCTCTCAAGTCGTGGTACATTTTAGTAGAGCCAGGATGAATGGAATACCTAGTGCTATGAGCTGCAACCATGATTATATCTCGTATACCATTAACATTTGGGACGCACAATCTACTTTGGTATGTCAACACCCCATATCCCCTTTTGGAGAAGACCATCACTTTCTGTTTATGGATGCCCTCCTTCAATTAGAGTAGAACGGGATCTCAATCTTGCTTCTCCTTCACTTCTGCCACCAAAAATGAAGCAGCCTATTTCTGGATATTAACTCCTCCCTTATCATTCTCCTTAAGTTGGACTCCTAATCGAGCTAATCAATTCACTTCTTTAGCTAGCTCCTTCTTTCACTCCTTAATATGGGTCGTGCTACCCATTGATAACCTGCTAAGGGCATCAGCAACAATGTTGGTTTTACCTGGATGATAGAAAATGCTCATGTCATAATCCTTGAGAAACTCTAACCATCTTCTCTGTTGTAGGTTGAGCTCTTTCTGACTGAAGACGTACTGCAAGCTCTTGTGGTGAGTGGACACATCCACATTCACTCTATACAAGTAGTGACGCCAGATTTTGAGTGCGAGCACCACTGTGGCCAACTCAAGATCATGGTTGGATAATTCCTCTCATGAATCTTAAGTTGTCTGGAAGCATAGGCTATCACCTTCCCTCTTTGCATCAACACACATCCCAATCCAACTCTTGACGCATCGCAATAGATTAGAAAATCTTCTATTCCATCGGGCAAGGTTAGGACTGGTGCAGTAGTCAGTCTAGTCTTTAACTCTTGAAAACTTTTCTCACACACATCGGACCACTGAAACTTGATATGTTTCTGAGTCAACTTTGTCAATGGTGAGGATAGGGAAGAAAATCCCTCAACAAATCGACGGGAGTAGCCTGTCAACCCCAAGAAACTCCTTATGTTAGTTGGAGAGGTTGATGCTTCAATCTTTTGATCATCCACTTGAATACCATCACCAGAGATAATATGGCCTAGGAAAGCCATAGATTTAAGACAGAATTCACATTTCGAAAATTTTGCATACAATTCATGGTCCTTAAGGGTTTGTAGGACGATTCTAAGGTGATTTGCATGCTCCTCTTCTTCCCTTGAATACACTAAGATATCGTCAATGAACACAATCACAAACATATCCAGATACTATTGGAACACACTATTCACCAAATCCATAAAGGTTGCAGGTGCAATCATCAACCCAAATGACATGACTAAGAACTCATAATAGTCGTATCTAGTCCTAAAGGTTGTCTTCGGAATATCACACTCCCTCACTTTCAACTGATGGTAACCACATCGAAGGTCTATCTTTGAGAAACAAGAGGCACCCTGAAGTTGGTCAAACAAATCATCTATCCTTGGAAGATGATACTTGTTCTTTATGGCGACCTTGTTTAGTTGCCTATAGTCAATACACTTCTAAGAGATCCATCTTTCTTTCGCACGAATAAGACAGGGCCACCCCAAGGAGAAACACTCGGCCTTATGAAGCCCTTTTCTAACAAATCTTTCAACTATTCCTTAAATTCTTTTAGTTCAGCGGGGGTCATCCTATAAGGTGGAATTGAGATACGCTAGGTATCAAGAAGAACATCAATCTCAAAATCAATCTCCCTATCAGGAGGGACTCCAGGCAGATTCTCAGGAAACACTTCTGGGAACTTATTGACGAACGGAACTGACTCAAGAGTTGGAGAATCAACATCATCAGATTTAACTCTCACGAGGTGGTAAATACACCCCTTAGAAATCATCTTTCTAGCCCTATGGTATGAGATAAACCTTCCTTTAGGTTCTATGGAATCACCCTTCCACTCTAGGACCGGTTCATTCGGAAATTGAAACCTAACGGTTCAGGCTCTACAATCAACGGAGGCATAACAGGTGTGGAGCCAATCAATGCAGAGGATCAAATCAAAAAATCAGTCATTTTTAACTCAATCAGATCAATGATAGTATCCCTATGATGGATGGACACTACGCAAGCTCTATAGACTCTCTCAGCTCGAATAGACTTACCCACGGGAGTAGAAACATCAAATGGTTCAAGAAGACTCTGAGGGGTTCTATCAAATCTACTGGCCACATAAGGAGTTACAAATTATAATGTGGCACCAGGATCCATCAACACATAATATTCAATAGAAAAGACTTAAATCATACTCGTTACAACATCTGGGGAGTTCTCCTGATCATATCGACTGCCCATGGCATACATATGGTTTGTAGCTTGCTTGAGCCTATCATAGTACCTCTCTAATTGCCCTTAGGTGGCAGGGCTGGTGCAGAAGATTGAGCCCGATCAGCCCACTTTGGACAATCTCTCTGGTAGTGACCCGCTTGGCCGCACTTAGAGCATACATCACTCCCTTCATGACATCTCCCCAAGTGCAGCTTACCACATGTACCACATGGTGGTTTACCTCGTGAACCTTGAGCCACACTAGCTTGTGATAGGACCCATGGGCCCCAATATTCTGAGACTTCTGATCATTTCAGACATGAGGTGTAGGTGCATTAGCAGACGATGGTGTTGGAAATTGATGTCCATTGATTTTCCTCCCAACCTAATGGCTGGATGTCTTAGCCTTATTGCTTCTGAACTCTTCCCCATCATGTTGCCTCTCCTCATCAGCTTGTTGCAAGAAAGTTATCAATCTCTCAATATCCATATCACTCACAAGCATAACTCCCCTCCCATATCTCTTCGGCCCTCTATTCAACCTATCACCATACATACCCATCCTTTCCCCCATATCAGAAACCATATCCGGAGCATACCGGGATAAGTGTGTGAACTTTAGCCCATGCTCCTATACAGTCATAGAGCCCTATTTGAAGTTCAAGAACTTCCTAACCTTTGCCTCTCTCTTCTCCCTTGGAAAGAAACGCCCTAAGAAAGCTTCCTTAAACAAAGCCCAAGTCATCACGGGGCCATTCACCCCTCTAACCTTCTTCCACTGGTCATACCACAGTCTAGCCACCCCCTTCAGTTGATAAGCAACCAACTCCACTCTCTCAGCATCAGCCACATGAATCACTTGGAACACTTTCTGAAGCTCCTCCACGTAGTTCTCAGGATCCTCAGTGGATGCAGACCCTGTGAACTCAGGCAGATTCATCCTCAAGAATTCTCGGACTCTAGAAGTGTCATGGGCATCCTGTCAGGCCGCTCTTGGTCTCGCAGTAGGTGTTGTGACTGCCTGGGCTAGAGTTCTGATAGCCTGGCAGAGCTTATTATTGGAGATCTCATCTTGCGGGGGCTGCGCAACAGGGACAACTTGTTCCACGGGCACCTCATGTCCTTAAGGCCCAGGTGGATTGACATTCTGTTGAGCAAGACATCCTCTACCTTTGACGACTCTTCTGGGAGGCATGATCACAATTCTGCAACGCGCAAAGCACGCATTAGAATAGAACTTCCATAGAGTATAACTCCATAGCACAATTTAGAACATGAATGAAGGGGAAACAATTCCTAATGTCCTATAGCCTCCTGTTTATTGGGTGGGGTCGACAACAAACCTATAAACAATATTCTACTAGACACGGCTTCATAGACTCTCTAGGACACTTGAACTCATGCTTTGGCACCAAGTTTGTCACGCCCCAGGAGGGGACCCAAGACGTGGCTGGCACCTAGAGACTATTGCTAGTCTCTAAGAGAACCACTTGGCCTCATCACATTCATCCACTCAACAATATTACTAACCAACGGAAGATAAATGAGAATAAATGGGCACATCTTAGTCTTAATAGTAATGATAAATAAAGGCTAATGGAAAGAACTAGCTTACAAGTTCTAATATCAACGTCTGACTCTAGTCTATGAAGCCTCTATCACTATTATGTGGTGCCAATGACAGGTCCATGGCTACCTCAATCCAGCATAAAAAAAATATAAGCAATTTTAAACTCTAAAGCATGATGAGAATAATGTAGTGAACCCTCCAAAGTAAGGGAGGCTCACCAATCTGCAGAACACTCACAGGTCCTCAATGGTTCGCCTTCTGATGACCTCTATCCTGCTTATCTACACCATAATACGATGCAATCCAAAAGGGGACGTCAGTACTTGGAATGTACTGGTATGTAAAATGGCTGAGTGAAACCGAAATAGGTAGAATAATAGTAAAAGCAATAATAAATCAATATACAAATCAATCAATATGCCAAATGTCAATCTAAAGAAAGAATAAAAAGTAGATAAGTGACCCATCTACGAATCAACTCATCATCAAATCAGACTTACCACAGAAGGACTCATCTCATCACATCACATCTCGACTCAGAGTAATCAAGGTAGGAACTTTCTGGGAGTTTCTCTTATCTGACAATAATCACTTTTGAGCCAGTGATCGTACAACAATCACGCTGATATTGCCACATCCATCCCATACTTGCAAGGTAGGGGACGAATAATCCACTAAGGACCCTAGCAATCTATTAACTCCGGTATTGTTCGAGGGACTCTATCTAGAGAGAAATACAATGAGATGTAATAGTTCTAATCCTCACCTACATTTGGCTACGTAGTTTGACAAGTGTGAGTTGGAATACTCTTACTCTTTCGATGCTCGATACTCCTCCCATGACTCAATGCTCATAAAACAATCCATCCAGTCAATACATCTTAATTGACTCATCTCAACTGAGCCTTATGAAGGCTCTCATCATTTAATTAGTCTCAAAGAGACTCTAATCATTTTATCATTCATTCGGTCTCAAAGAGACTCTAATCATCTCATCATCCAACATCTCAATCAACAATTGAAGTATTTGATCAATCATTAGGGATCAATTGAATAGACAAATCATTAGAGTTTATTTATGGAGACTCAAGGACTATCAAGTTCTATCAACTCATCATCATTCTCAAATCTCATTCTCAATCACATTCCCAATCGAGGCTCTAGACTCAATCCTACCTTCTTTCATGCAATTTTTAAGAAATCATAGATATGGTTATGCAATACTTCAAGTAAAACATTCAATTCAAGTAAATAAGTTTATCATAATTATCAACATATGAAAATACATATAAATAATCTAGTTTTCAAGAAAATATTCAAGAAATCATGCATATTGACTTAAGAACCTTCAATCAACCATCTAAGACCACTAATGGGGCACTTGAGAGGACAAGCTCATATTTTCATTTAGCCTTACATACCTAGAATCGATGCTCTCCAATACAACCGTCAAGAATTCCCCAATCTTGTGTTCTTCCTTCTCTCTCAAGCCCTGTTTTCAAATATAATGAAGAAGGACTTAGAATGGGGTTTTGACCCTATTAGATCATCAAAACAACCTAGATGGGTCATGGTTCACATTTAAAAGGGGTAAAGAAAAGTTCAGAATGACCATCCAAAGAATAAAATTTTTAAACTTGATGGAGCAAGTTGGAATGATAGGTCCATGATGCAAACTTATCGCGCATATGTGAATTTTGAAAATTAATCCAAAATTTTGAGAAAAAGTATAAATGTGGGTCCATGTTGGGTGCGTGTTGGGTGCACATCGCAGAGCCATCGCGTACCCTCACTATTTTGGGTCTTCGATAGATCCACGTCGCGGTCCTGTCGCTTACCCTCACTGTTTTAGGTCCACGATAGGTCCGTTTCGCGGGCCTGTTGCGTACCCTTATTATTTTGGCCATTTTTTGTGAAAATAAATTTTTGACTCGGTTGCTCTTAAATCGAGTCGAGACCATTTTCTAACTCTATTTTTCACGCTGATTGTAAATCCGGTCTCAAGATTCTCATCCAAGCTTGTAAAGATGTGTTATTCGCACATCTCTGTTCTGGGGGTATTTTCGTAATTTTATCGGGTGTTACAGTGTACGATGTAGATTAGGCGAGTGCCTATGTTGCTATCTTCTCTAGGGAAGACTAGAATACCTAATAGTGCGACCGCAAAGGCATTCACGTGGTGCACCTCCCACTTTGCTACTGAATAGAAGAACTCACTTTTAAAGTTTTCATAACTATCTTGGTGACAAAAGCAAGCGTACAGGTAATCCAATGAAATCCATTCAAAATCCAAGAAAGCTAGCTTAGGCTTGTACACTAAGCCCAAATTCTTCATGAACTTCTTTGGAGTTTGTCTATGGGGCACGATCATGCTCCTATCCCAGTAGGGTAAGTCAGTGAGCCCACCAATCTCCTCAATTGTGGGTGTTAACTCAAAGTCACGAAATTTGAAGACAGTCCTAGCAGGGTCCCAAAATTTTAGCAGCGCTTTGATCTAATAGGGATCTAAATAATGTATATCAGATAAGTTAACCCTCCTAAAAGTTGAGCAACATCTATAGCACGATCCTGCTTAATGTTCTCCCACCATCTCTGAAGTCTGTGATCTACACCTACCTGGCCATATGAGTATTGCAAAGTTTGGAGAAGCCATTAAGTTCTTTCTACACACAACAAAGAAAAGAAAAGTTCTAAACTCAATTTTAACAAAATTTAGGCTTGGATTAAACTATCGTGACCACATGGACACAAAAACTAGGCTTCGATTAAACTATCGTGACCACACAGACACATAATATGTATTATTTTGTCTTGGAGTGTGATTGGACCCTCTAGACTTAACAGGGCGGCTACTATTATGTAGATTAACCCCATGGAGCCAAACTACCTAGGAATTATGCATGCATGACTTAAATTTTGGGGTGGATAGCTCTATCCTAGGTTTCTAAGGAGTAGGTTAGACACGGACCGGGTATTCCTATATGAGAAGCACGTGGTCCAACGGTAGTAAGACTATCCGTCATTCACCACACAAGCGCTTACTTTTTAAAAATTTAGGTTTGAAGAGAATTCAGGAGAAGTGCAAAGGCACTACATCACCATAAAAGAAAAAGAAGAAGGTCCCAATTAGGAGAATGTATGAGCGGAATGACAGTTTATATGAAAATAGTAACATTTAACAATTAAGGTAAACCAAAAATATAAAGCAATAAATAAAGGGAGGGGAGGTGGATTAGTAGGGATAAGGGAGAGATGTTAGAGGGAATAAGGGAAGGGGAGTTAGGAGGAATAAGGGAGGGGTGTTAGAGGGAATAAGGGAAAGAGGAGAAACAAGTTAGTACTGAAGAATAACAATAAAAGTGAACAAATAAGGCAGGTAAAACAATTAAGGCATGCAATTAAACCCACAAAAAAAGAAGCACATTATGGTTAGAACCTAGAATTTCCAGCAAAGTCGGCATTCTATCGGGCCCCATGTTTTCTCATGAAAAGACGAGAACCTGATGTCGTGGCAAGGATTCTTTTGGGATTTGAACATTTGAAGAGTCACCACCTAATGGTTTGAGGTGCATTAGGACACCATTCTAAGTTTAAAAACTAAGTCAAAGGTCAAGGTCAGCCAAAGAATGACTAAGGGTTCAAGTTACCTCGAGAGGAAGGTGTTAGGCATCCTTCGAGGTCCACAAATATGGATCCTGACCGTATCTCTCATTTATATGGGGGTTTAACAAATAGGGTCTCTTATTTTTATAAATATTATCCTAATTAATTATAAATGAGAAATTAAACAAGTAAGCAAGTATATAAAATAAATCTAACTACCCCAAGCAATTTAAAATAAATGAAGAGAAAATACTATACTAAATGTGTTATTATTCCACTCGGATCAGTTTACTCGGCCTTTATTTCGGAAGACAAAATTATTATTTTAGCTTCCATGGCTTCTTTAAACCTAAGGACAAAACCAAAGTTTGTCTTAATAAGCATGAGTTTATAGTCATCACTTCTGAGGATCCTATATACCCCTACCCCTACCCCCTACCCCTCCTAAGTTGATTTATTTATTTTAACTTAAAAGCGCACCGAAGAAAATGAAAAATTCTAATCGTTTTTCTTTAAAGTGCTTAGCTTTCCATCCTAAGGTCCAAGAGGCATTAGACTTCTAATTTGGTGGTTCTAGACTTAAAGATAATCTAGGGCTCCTATTAGACTCGCGTCAAACAAAACAGATAAAAACGAGCATTTAGCAAGTAAAATCTCAAATATACCTCCAAACAAATTACCTATCTAGCGTGCTTGAAAATGCATGAAGAATGCACTGTGATATACTAGATGTGTATGCATCATCAGAAGATTAGTTTAAACATATTTTAAGTTAAAGTGGAGACCCTATAGACATGGTTTCTAATCGAAAATCCTAAAAACATTTTTTTCTAAGTATCAACAAATATTAAATATCTTAAGGCATGATTCCTAAACATGTCATAAAAAAAACTCCTATAGGCATGATTTCTATCATACGAGAAAACAAAATATTAAACCCTAATAACATGATTTCTAAATATGAAAACTATTATATATAATAACCAAATCCTATAGGCATTATTTCTAATATGTGGAAAAATGAAGTATTACACCCTTATAACATGATTTCTAAAAATTATGAAATCCTATAGGCATGAAACCAAATATAAACATTTTTAAAGCGAACTCCTAAAGCATGTTTTCTAGTGCAGAAACATAAATTTAAAACAAGATCCTAAGAGCATGATTTCTATTGCATAAAATAAAATAAAATCCTATAAGCATGATTTTTTTATTAAATAAAACACCCTAAGACATTGATTTTCTAAGCACGACAAGCCCTATATTTTCCAAATAGATCGTAGAAGCATGATTATTAAACAAACTTTTAAATCTATAGGCATGATATCTATAATTGTTTAAATTAATTATTTTCTCAAGTTATACATACAAGATTTATTTTAAATGATTAAATCGTAAAAATTAAATTTGCTTAGGATGAAGAGTCAAACAAAATAATATAGGAAAAAATAGGAAAAAAGAAAGAAAGAAAAGAAACAGTTAGCACATATTTTTCCCCTCTCCCCTTTATACTAGATCCCCATTTCACTATATTTCGTTACAAGGCTTTACAGAAAATAGATACAACAATTTTATATAAAAGAAATTAAAATCTTCAATGGCTCCTCTGACTCCATCCCCCTCCCCGCAACTCTTCACACCCGATTAAGAAAAGAAACCTGCATACCAAAAAGAGCTAGCAGTACTCATAACATAATATATGAAATTATTAAAAGAAATAGAACATAATTGATACAAAAATAAATAAGTAGAAAGATGAACACAATCCAGGTCCAGAAAAGAAGTAAACTCGGAATTAGGATATTCTAAAAACTCTTTTCTTTTAATTTTCAGAGAGAATAAGAGAGGAGAAAAAGGGAGGAGTTTTCTTTTCTGCTTCTCTATGAGAGTTTTTTTTCGCGTCCTCCAACACAATGAGAGGACCCTTTATGTATCCACAAGAAGCACATTCAAATATGGAAGAAAATTAATTTTAGAATGGTAAGATAATATTTTAAAAAAAATACCGAGTATTCTACCCAAAATAAGGAGGTAACAAAAATTATTTATGGCAATACTTCAATCTAGTAAAATCAATCAGCACACACAAGGGATCATCCAAAAAGGAAAATAAATATGTTCGGTCGATCATTACACATAAAGAAAATATAAGGAGTAACAATTCGGTAAAAAAAAAAAGTCTCTTTATTATTATTATTATTATTCTTTTTAAGAAAAAACTAAAAGCTGAAAAAACTAACTATACTTACCATAAGAAAAATAAATCAATAATCAATTATCTTGATTTACTGCATAACGGATCAATTGATTCTTTGACTTGGTCAAGCATTTACCATAAAGTGAAATAATGAATCAATTAACAAAGAATAATTTTTCCATAGTTTGGAGAAATCATATATTCAATCAAAAACTTAGTCAATCAAGTAAAATTTCAAAATAACGCTATTAATAATGTCATTTCATATGCCTAATGTTAGACCCCGTAATTAACATAATTGGGGCAAAGTGTCAACTTGAAAATTTTTGGGGATATTGTGCAAATTATCGTAAGTAAGTTACGATGCCCAATTAAAAGGTTTTAGAGCAATTGGAAGAAGTATTTTTTTTTAAAAAAAAAAAAGGGAGTCGAGGGTCCTTAAACGGATTAAATTGGAAAATTTTGGGGGACCCAATTGAACAAAGGGCCAACTAGAGGCCCTTATGTTGCAAATTTGAAAAGATCAATTCTTATATAT
>JAPFFP010077959.1:0-22937 GCA_026153255.1 Solanum medicagineum | reverse complement strand
TTGCCTATCTCTTATTGCATTGCATTCTATATGCTTAGTAGGTTCAAGCGTATCAACGCATACTCTATGCCTATATGATATTACCATGTAGGAACAGGAGCAACTCAGGATCTTCCTCCTCGCATCTAGTTGTGATATCCTTCAGATAAAACTTTGGTGAGTCCTCAAGTTCGGGGATACTAGCTATGTTATCTCTTGCTTATCTTGTTCCTTTATGTTGAACTCTTGGTACTATGCCGGTGAATCTGAAAAGTGTCTTGGCCCCCACCCTATCTATGCTAGAGGCGTCGTTGGACAAGTGATGTAATTATATTTGAGATTTGACTCTTTATGATTAATGCTATTAAAGGTTTCCCTTAGTCCCACTTTCCCTTTATTTACTCTCTTGTTGTTATTTAATTGCTTCCGCAATCAAGGATGTGCAAATGATATGTTAAAAGGCTTGATTGGGGTCCCTTTCGGGTTCCCATTTGCCGTCTCACGTCTAGGCCGCTGGCTTGGGTCATGACACTTATGCTTGAGTTTGACTCTTTAATGCTTTAATGATTATCAAAGACTTCCCTTAGTCCCGCTTCCCTTTTTATTTTATCTCTTATTGTTGTTTACTTTGCTTCCGCGACCAAGGATGTATGACTGATATGCTAAGAGGCTTCTTCGGGATCCTTTGGGTTCGAATTCGCTGTGTCAGGTCTAGGCCCTAGTCTTGGGTTCTGACAAACTTGGTATAAGAGTATAGGTCGTTAATGGTCCTCAAAATTCAACACACCGTGTCGATTACAGTCTTATTCATGGTTATGAAGCGCACCACAACTACGAATGGGAGGCTATGAGGCGTTTTAAGCAATGTTTTCCTTTTTCATTATCTATATTGTACAATACAGATGAGTCCTCTAAGGCTTATTCTTAATTTTTACCCATTACGTTTTAGAACATGTCTCAAGCTATTCAGAACGGTGACATTTCCAATGTGAGGTTCACAATGCGCATGGATCTTGGCCAAAGTTCTGACCACCCAACTCAACCAGTTGGTGTTTGTCCCCGAGTTTCAAATGAATAAAGGGGGAAAAGAGGTGCTAAGAGAACTCGAGCTGAGGTCGCTTCATCTCCTACCAGACTACCGGTGCCCGAGTGCCCAAAGAAAAGGACCCCTTTTGCCACTTGTCAAGGGTGTGGAAAGAAATAGCAAAGAAGGTGCTTAGCAGGGATTTTGGATTGCTTCAATTATGGTGGTGTTTGGCATAACATGAGGGGTTTCCCAGTGGCCTCAAAGTAAGGGAGAAGAAGGGCACAATTTCAAAGGAGGCTCTCATATGCTAAGGCCAATGGCAATGGTGGGATGACCTGTCCTAGGTGCCCAAAATGTGGGAGAAATCATAGTGGCACATGTCTGAGGAACACGGGTGCATGCTTTGGGTGTGGAAAGATATGCCACAAGATTGGTGATTGTCCATATATTCAAAGGAACGGTAAGGGTGTTGGTGTTCAAGCTTCTCCTCCATGCCACAAGTATAGGAAGCACCGTCTGAGAGATTGGTTGGCAATTTTGAGTACATATATTGAGTATGGTGCGAAGGACCACGAGTCTATACATTGTCCATGGGTTACTAAAGACTATGATGATGAACGGCGACGTGCGCAACCATACCCCTCTAGGGGTCACTAGCCTTGGCATGGTGCTTCACCAATATGTTAGACGTTATTTATTTTGATGTGTATGGTTGATAGATCCGGGTGCCACTCTTTCTTTCTATTCTCCTTTTGTTGCTAGAAAGTTTCATGTGTGTCCTGAATTATTATGTGAACCCTATGAAGTTTCTACCCCCATTGGTAAGTCTATTGTTGCTAAAAGAGTCTATAAACATTGCCCCGTGTTCATATTGCATAAAATCTTGCATTGTGACTTTATTGAATTAGATATGGTGGATTCGATGTCATTCTTGGGATGGATTGGTTGCATGCATATTATGCTACTATTGATTGTAGAACATGTAGAGTTCAATTCCAATTCCCTAATGATCCTCTCCTTGAGTGGGAAAGTTATGATATGGTAGTTAAGATTTATTTCTTGTTTTAAAGCCCAAAAGTTTATTTCCAAGGGTTGTATTTATCATCTTGTGTGTGTCAGGGATGTTGAGTCCAAAGTCCTTCCTATTGAGTCGATTCTGGTGGTTAATGAGTTTCCAGAAGTCTTTCACCAAGAGCTTCCCAGTGTCCCTCCCGAAAGGGAAATAGATATTGGTATAGACCTCCTTCCCGATACTCAACCCATTTCTATTCCCCCTTACTATATAGCCCCAGAGGAGTTGAAGGAGTTGAAGGATCAATTGAGGGATTAGTTGGAAAAGGGTTTTATAAGGCCTAGTAAGTCACCTTAGGGTGCACCAGTGTTGTTTGTGAAGAACAAGGATGGTTCTCTTAGAATGTGCATTGATTGCCAGCAACTTAATAGGGTCATCATAAAGAACAAGTATCCTCTACCAAGAATTGATGACCTTTTTGATCAACTTCAAGGGGCTAGTCACTTTTTTAAGATCGATCTTCGGTCTAGGTATCACCAAGTGAATGTGAGGGAGTGTGACATTCCCAAGATGACTTTTCGGACTATGTATAGGAACTTTGAGTTCATGGTTATGTCCTTTGGGTTGACTAATGCACCGGCTATATTTATGGATCTAATGAATAGGATCTTTAAACTGTACCTTGACTTGTTTGTGGTGGTTTTATTGATGATATCTTGATTTATCCCCATAGTGAGGAGGAGCATGTGGATCATTTGCGGGTGGTGTTGCAAATCTTGAGGGAGGAGAGGTTGTATCCAAAATATGAGAAATGTGAGTTTTGATTGAAAGAGGTTTCTTTTCTACGGCATGTGGTGTCGGGTGATGGCATTAAGGTGGATCCTAAGAAGACAAAAGTGATTATAAATTGGCCTAGACCTTTGACTCTATTGGACATTAGATGTTTCCTGGGTTTGGCGGGTTATTACTGAAGGTTTGTAAATGGTTTTCTTCTATTGCTTCTCCCATGACTAAATTGACACAAAAGAAGGAAAAATTTGTGTGGACCGATGTGTGTGAAAGGAGTTTCCAAACTTTGAAAGATAAGCTTGTCTCCGCTCCTATCTTGTCTCTACCGGAAGGGTAAGAAGGATTTGTTGTACATTGTGATGCCTCAAGCATTGGTTTGGGGTGTGTTTTGATGCAAAGTGGTAAGGTAATAGTGTATGCCTCTATACAACTCAAGGTACATGAGAATAATTATCCCACCCATGATCTTGAAGTGGCGCCCGTGGTGTTTGTTTTGAAAATTTGGCATCACTAATTGTACGGGGTTCATGTTTATGTGTTCACCGACCACAAGACTCTCCAATATGTGTTCACCCAAAAGGATCTTAACTTGAGACAAAGAAGGTGGTTAGAGCTCCTTAAATATTATGATATGAGTGTACATTATCACCCCGGCAAAGCTAATGTTCTGGACGATGCTCTAAGTAGGGTGTCTATAGGTAGTCTGACTCATGTTGATGATGGTGGCAAAGTGGTGGCTAGAGAGGTTAATCGATTGGCTAGATAGGGGATTAGGTTAGATGAAGTTGATAATAGGGGTGTAGTGGTTGTTGATTGTTCTAAATCTTATTTTATTAAGGAGGTAAAGGCAAAACAAGATCTTGACCTCACCTTGCTATTTTTGAAGGCCTTGGTGAGAGGTTGTAAAGTGGAGGTTTCCCCCAAGAGATGGTGCCCTTAGGTACCAGAGAAGATTGTGTGTGCCAAATGTGGTTGATTTAAGAGAATTGACCTTCAAGGAGGCCCATAATTTGTCCTATTACATTCGCCCTGTTTCTACAAAGATGTATAGAGACTTGAGGGAGGTGTATTGGTAGGGTGGCATGAAGAGGGATATTGCCAAGTTCATATCTGGATGTCACAATTGCAAACAAGTGAAGGCCGAACATCAAGGGCATGGTGGCCTAGCAAAAGATATAAAGATTCCTACTTTGAAGTGTGGTAGATGAGTTTACTACGTTGGGATTTGGTCATGGAGGCCTTGGAGAAGGTGAGGACGATTTGGGAGAGATTGAAAACAGCCCAAAGTAGACAAAGGTCCTATTCCGATGGAGAAAAGATCTTTAGTTTAAGGTTGGTGATTGAGTTTACTTGAAAGTCTCACCTATGAAGTGTGTGGTTCGATTTGTCAATAAAGGGAAATTGAGCACAAGGTTTGTGGGTCCTTATAAAGTTTTGAGTAGAATAGGTTAGGTTGCATGTGAGTTGTTGTCTATGGAAATGAACATGGTTCATCCGGTCTTCCATGTGTCCATGTTGGAAAAGTGTGTGGGTGACCCAAGTGCCATAGTTCCCTCGGATGTTGTGGGTGTTGTAAGAGATAATTTGACCTATGAGACGTCCCGGTGACAATTTTGGATAGGCAAGTGAAGTGGTTGAGGAACAAAGGTGTAGTTTCCGTCAACGTCCTTTGGAAGAATTAACAAGTTGAAAGTACCACATGGGAAGCTAAGGAGGACATGAGAAAGAGATATCCATATCTCTTCCATTCTACTCAAGACAAAGGTAATAGTTAAGTCCCATATATTATTTCAAGTCCTAAGTTTCATCCCTCGTGTTATTTTGCATGCATTCATGTTCATGGTACCAAGTTTATGGTGATTTTTGACATTCATGTTGAGATTTTTGAAAATGGTATTAAGGTGCATTTGTTGCATTTATGTTTGGGTGAAATCTTCTTGATTGCTTCTCTTATGCATGTTTCTTCAACATTCGGGGATGAATGTTCCCAAAGGGGAGATATTGAAATGCTCCAAAGATGTCTTTGGATATGCCCATAATCGTAAATTCTATATATCTCAAAATTCGTGTGTGATATTGAAAATCTGATTTCATGTTCTTGATCAGGGGAAAAATTGAGCGAAAAATGGGTATAACCTATATTTTAGAAGACCCGTAACGAAAAATGATTTTCGCCAATTTTTTGCAAACTAATAGGTGTTCGCGATCGCTCTACGACGCGGACCAATAGTGGAGTAGTGTTAGCACTTCCTTAATTTTTTGTCTTGGCCTAAGGGCATTGGGGTTATGGCCCTTAGCACATTTACACGTGAAATATCCCATACTTAGCCATTTTTCAAATCCATATCACTCTAAAACCCTCTGTAAAACCTCTCAAATTTTTTATCTAAATTCCCATCCAAAATCAAGTGTCTCAAGCTTAATTCTGGATCTCAAAAGCTCCATTCAGGCTTCAATTCTCCTTCAAGTCTACATCAAGGAATCCCCAAATTTTTGTATGTGGGTTTCATCCATTAGGTCCTTTCACCCATGGAGCCCAATCTTACTTTTTATGAAAAATGCATGTTTTCTAGTTGTATCTTCTATGGGTATCTCTTATTATGAATTATGATTGTAAATTATGTTGGGTTTTATGAATGTTGATCTATTATGCATCACTATCTATTTCAAGCTTATACCATGATGTGATTATATCTATTGAGACTATGCATGTTTTGAGCTATGACATCTACTGTGAAATTTGAGGATGGATTGCAAGGTGCCCCACATGAGGGTTTTACAATATGTTGGTGGGTTGATTTCGAATCATTTTATTCACTCTATTTCACTCTTGAATTCCATGATTTTGAACTAACATCATGAACCCACCATGTGTTTGATAAAATGCCTTTTCAAGGATTCTTAAAGTTATTCATGATCTATTGCATGATTCATGAGTCAAGTGATTTCATGATGATTTTGGGCTTTCAAAAATCATTGAATTCATGAACATGTCTATGATGTTGTACATGTCAAATTAATCCCTTTCTCAAAGATTTTACCTCTTGTGGGCCTTTGATGTTAATGCAAGGGTAATGTTTGATGATGATCAATTCTTATGTTTTAAGAGTTAAGATCACCATTAGAGGTAAAAGATATTTTAGAGCTACTCATGTCATGTTTCCATGTTTCTTACAAATTGTTAAAGTATAATTATTTCGATTAATTCGTGGGATTAGGCTTAGTACTGATGGATTGGATGAGGCATGAACCATCTTCACGGGTTTTTATTCCTTTCCTCAAACTATGTGCCAACATAGGATTATGTTTTACCCTTGCTTTACTACTGGATCCACTTAGTGCACTTCTTAATGAAATCCTTTTTGAAATGGGATGGGTTCCCGTAAAGAGGGTTACTTCATACAAAATGGGATGGGATCCCGTAAGGTGAAGTAAGGTTTATCTTGGGAAGTAGACCACCTCTTTACCAATATGGGTAATCATCGGGATTCCAAGTCATAGCTCGCTAGGTCTTATCTTTGTCGGTTAGGGTCTATTTCGACATATGTGTTATTTATTATGTAAGGTGCATGGTTTACAAGTATGTTTACTTAAACCATTGACCATACATGACATATTGACATTGTATGTATTGTTTATATCTTATGCATTTTGATTATATTGGCGTATGTCTTTGTTGCATTGCATTTTATATACATAGTACATTCAAACGTAATAATGCATACTTTGTGCCTACATGATATCACCAGAGCTCCATTTGATCATTCTCCTCCTCTACGTGGCTAGTTCTATCTTTGAAGCAAGCTTTAGTGAGTCCTCAACTCCAAGGACAATATCTACCTATTTCATGTTATGTAGAGACTTTTTCTCTTTGTTTGATATTTTATATTATGAGGGTGAGCCCAGAATGTATCTTGGTCCTCGCTCCATTCCAACTTAGACGTGTACGTTGGATATTATGATGTACTTATGCTTGAGTTTGACTCTTTAATGTTTTAATGATTATCAAAGACTTCCCTTAGTCCCTCTTCCCTTTTTATTTTATCTCTTGTTATTGTTTACTTTGCTTCCGTGACCAAGGATGTGTGATTGATACACTAAGAGGCTTGTTTTGGATCCTTCGGGTTCCCATTTGCCATGTCACATATAAGCCCTAGGTTTAGGTCGTGACAGATGTGACACCTCGTAACTTTATGCTCTTGTATATCCATGTATCAAGCCTCATTTGGTTAGGTTGGGGGTGTATGTGGTTCATGGGAGACTCCTAGTACCTAAACGAGTTCAAGAATTCCTTAAAAGTTGAGTTTTGGGTGAATGTTCATGCAAGGATCAACTTTAAAATAGCATAACTTTTAGCATATTTAGAACTGGGTGGCCCACGACATATCAAATGCAAGAACTTTGAGTTAGCTTCTCAATGCACTTGGTTTCACCTCATTCCGAGGTCAGATGAGGGAGTTATGATCTTTTTCATAAGACCCTCCTATGCAGTGATGTCACACGGGAACTTATACAGGCAATGGTGGCTTGTACGGGTCGTGTGAGGTTGGGAAAAACCATTTTGAGCGTAAGTCATGGACCATGACCAGTGGCACGGGTCGTGAGGCTTACCACTGGTCATTAGGAGGGGCGTGAAGGTGAGTAACGGAGGTTTGGTATGTGTGGAGGTGAGTTTAAGGCTAAGGCATGGACCACGACCACCCACATGGGTCGTGGCAGGTGGAATGGGTTGCGGCCCTTTGTATGGAGCCTGGGTAATATTTTCCAGCACCAAGTATGGTTCCATGAGCCTCGACACGGGCCGTGAGGCTCCACAAGACCCGTGGAGTCTTCTGTGGTAATGACGAGACGTCTTTTTCCAATTGATTTCCAACTTCAATTTTTGGACTAAGTACCTTGTCACAAGCACTCCACATGACCCGTGGGACCTTCCCTGGGGCAACACTTTGCCAAATTTTCCACCCGTTCACTAATGGAAATTTCGTAAATGCTAATTACTCTAGTAACCTTTTTAGAATTCCAATGCTAACTTAACCTTCCTAAAAGACCTAAACAAGGTACCAAAGGATCAAACTCATTAATCTCATCTCAAATACACTCTCAATTCTCTCAAATGCCTCCATCAAGCTCCAATTCAATTTCAAGGAAACCCAAGAACAAGATTGGATTCAAGGACCATTTCCAAGCCTCTATTCTTCCCAATCTCAATTCCAAGCAACTCCAGACCTAAGGTATGTGGGTTCCTTTCATGGGGTCCTTTCACCTATGATGCTCAACCCTCCTTTTATTCAAATTGGATGATTTAAATTTGATTTACAAATGGGTATTGATTATTATGAAATTCATTGCACACTAAGCTAAAGCTATGAGAAATTGTGATTGTTTGCTATTTTCTACGCTATAAACTCTTGATCTATTGTAAGATCTGGGGAGAGGTATTGATATATTTTTCTTGAGGGTGTTTCAAGGTGTTGATTTATAGTTTTATAATGGATTTTCTTGCATGATTTAATCTCTATCATGGTCTTATATTAGCGTTACACACCCTCTAAGTGTTTGATAAAATGTCCGGATGTAGTTTCATGAGGTGTTAAAGGTCCAAAGCATGAGATATGATATGATTGACTATATGATGATGAAATAAGCTTATGTACATGATATACTCTATATATAAGTGTTGCATTAGACCATGCCCAATCAAGGGGGTCTAGGAACCTGGTTAACCGAGATGGGGGTTTAATTCATCAACCGAGGGAAGGGTTCGTACTTCTCCACCTAGGTGATGGGATGGCATTACCAGTAACCAAGACGGGGGTTTGTATTCATCAACCGAGGGAAGGGTTTGTACTTCTCCACCTAGGTGATGGGGCGGCATTATCACCAACCAAGTGAAAGGTTAGAACTTCACCACCTAAGTGATGGGATGGCATCATCACTAACCTCAAGGGGTTTATACCTTGGAAATCTTGCTTGGTCTATTCTTCACATATGATACTTTATATGAGCATGAGTTATTAAGGCATGTTTTACTAATGTATTATTTAAACATGTCATCTTGTTATAATATGCTCATTGTCTATTGCTCTTCATTTTGATCATGATGTCGATTTCTTGTTGCATTGCATCTCACATACTTAGTACATTCAAACGTACTAATGCATACTCTTGCTTACATGATATCACCATGTAGGAACTGGTGCTCAAGTTGATCATCCTCCTCCTCCACGTCGCTAGTCGGTGCTATTCCAAGCTTATTGTTGAGTCCTCCCTTTCGGGGACCTTAGCCTATGTTGCTATTACCTATGTATTGAGACACTATCTTATGTTCTATTGACTATGAGGGTGAGCCCGGTAACTTTGTCTTGGACCCCATTTTATCTATGTATTTAGAGGTGTTTGTTGGACAAGTTGTGCATTTATGATATGAGTTATGACTCCTTGTCTTTGATGTTGACGTTCTGACAAGCTATCCCTTAGCCCTTTGTTCCTTTTATCTTACTTTATGCATTTTATATGCTTCCACAACCAAGGATGTGCATTGACAAGTTAAGAGGCTTGATTGGGGTTCCTTTAGGTTCGCCATTCCCCATGTCACGTATAAGCCCTAGGATTGGGTCGTGACAAACTTGGTATCAGTGCACTAGGTTGATAGATCATCAGAAGGCAACACACCGCGTCGATTAGAGTCCTATTCATAGTTGTGAAGTGCGCCATGACTATGAGTTGGAGGCTATGAGATGTTTTAGGAAATGTTTCCCTTGTTCATATTCTAAGTCGTGCTATAGGTTTGTGGTGTGTTTTTCCCCCCTAATGGTTGTTCTTTGCTATGCTAGATCAAGCCAAAAACTAGAGGAAGACGTGCCCAAACCCCCGAGGAGCAACCTACCAATGGTGAGATCTAGGATGCTCTTACTATGCTTGCCTAAGTGGTGGCCAACCAAGTCCAACAAGGGGCCTAAGACCCTCATGCTACTATCCTAGGAGCTAGGTAAGAGATTTCATGAGGATGAATCCTCTGGTTTTCTATGCGTCAAAGGTGGAGGAAGACCCACAAGAGTTCACTGATAAGGTCTACAAAATCTTTAATATTATGGGTGTTGGGCCGAATGAAAAGGTGGAGTTGGTGGCATACCAACTCAAGGGGGTAGCCCAAATTTGGTATGATCAATAGAAGGGGGAGAAGGGAAATGGTCATGTGATAATTTGGGAGGAGTTCAAATTGGCTTTCCTCAATTGATTCTTCCTTCTTAAGCTTAGGGAAGCAAAATTGGTGAAATTTACGAACTTGAAACAAGGTGCTATGAGTGTGAGGGAGTATTCCCTCAAGTTTAATCAACTCTCAAAGTATTCTCCTAATTTGGTGGCCGATCCTAGATCTAGGATGAATAAATTTGTGATGGGGGTCTCCAACTTGGTGAGTGAAGAGTGTCTGTCTTCCTTGCTAATTGGTGAAATGGACTTATCTCGGTTAATAACATATGCCGAGCATATAGAGGAAGAAAAGTTGAGGTAGAAGAGGGGCTGTGAGGCCAAGAGGGCTTGTTTTGAGGTAAAGTTCCAAAACGGTACTAGATTTCATCAAGGCAAAGGGTCTCATCATGCTACTAATAGGGGGTTTGCCAATGAACTCCCTAGGCCTCAAGGTGTTGGTGGTGTGGCTCCTAGTGGTGTGTGTCCTAAATGTGGGAAGAGTCATAATGGCTCATGTTTGAAGGTTTCTAATGCATTCTTTGGTTGTGGGGAGCTGTGTCACAAGAAGATAGATTGTCCAAGAAATCATGGTAAGGTCCGAGGTGCAAATGCGGTTCTATTGGGTAGAGGTGGTCCTCAAGGTGGTGCCCCAACGCACAGTCGATTTTATGCTATTCATGGAAGGCAAGGAGTTGTGAAGTTCCCGATGTTGTCACCAATATGTTGAAAATCTTTGACTTTGATGTATATGCTTTGATTGATCCGGGTGCCACTCTTTCCTTTGTTACCCCTTTTGTTGCTAGAAAGTTCCATGTTGACCCAAAGTTGTTGCATGAGTCATATGAAGTGTCTACTCCTTTTGGTGCCTATATTATTTCTAGGAAAGTTTATAGAAGTTGTCCTATTTGCATTTTGCATAAGTTGATGCCTTGCGATCTTATTTAATTAGACATGGTAAATTTTGATGTCATTCTTGGGATGGATTGATTGCATGCCTACTATGCTTCTATTGATTGTAGAACCTGTAGGGTCAAGTTTCACTTCCCAAATGGACCCGTCCTTGAGTAGGAAAGTCAAGATGTGGTGGTCAAGGGTAGATTCATTTTATGCATTAAAACTCGTAAGTTGATCTCTAAGGGGTGTCTTTACCATCTTGTGAGGGTTAAAGATGTCGATTCCAAAGTCC
This sequence comes from Solanum medicagineum, assembly GCA_026153255.1. Lineage (NCBI taxonomy): Eukaryota > Viridiplantae > Streptophyta > Magnoliopsida > Solanales > Solanaceae > Solanum > Solanum medicagineum. Next base: position 11,753 of record JAPFFP010077959.1, on the reverse strand, counting down.
CTTTTATAGAATTGGTTTCAATTGTAGATAAGTTTCTTGATGTTTTCCCAAATGACCTTCCCAGTGTCTCTCCCGAAAGGGAGATACGTTTTGGCATAGATCTCCTTCCCAATACCCAACCCATCTCCATTCCACCTTACTCTATGACCTCAACGGAGTTGAAAGAGTTAAAGGAGCAATTGAAAGATTTATTGGAGAAGAGATTTATTAGACCTTGTCAATCACCTTGGGGTGCCCTCGTGTTGTTTGTGAAAAAGAAGGATGGGTCACTTATAATGTGCATTGACTACAGGCAACTCAATAGGGTCACTATAAAGAGTAGATATCCTCTTCCAAGAATTGATGACTTGTTTGACCAATTGCAAAGGGCTAGCTTTTTCTCTAAGATTGATCTTCGGTTTGGGTACCATCAAGTGAATGTGAGGGAGTGTGATATTCCCAAGATAGCCTTCTGAACTACATGTGGACGTTATGAATTTGTGGTGATGTCCTTCGGGTTGACTAATGCACCGGTCATATTCATGGACCTAATGAATAGGGTCTTCAAGCCCTACCTTGATTCCTTTGTTGTGGTTTTCATTAATGATATTTTGATCTATTCACATAGTAGGGAGGAACATATGGGTCATTTGAGGGTTGTGTCGCAAAGTTTGAAAGAGGCAAAATTGTATGCTAAATATGAAAAGTGTGAATTTTAGTTGAAGGAGGTTGCATTCTTGGGTCATATGGCGTCGGGGAATGGTATAAAAGTGGGATCCTCAGAAAACTGATGTGATTAGGAATTGTCCTAGACCATTGACCCCATTGGATATTAGGAGCTCCTTGGGCCTTGCGGGTTACTATAGAAGGTTCGTGAATGGGTTCTCCTCCGTTGCTTCCCCTATGACAAAATTGATTCAAAAGATGGTTAAGTTTGTGTTGACCGATGAATATGAGAGAAACTTCCAAACATTGAATGATAAGCTTGTGTCCGCTCTTATATTATCACTACCCGATGGGCTTGAGGGATTTGTTGTGTATTGTGATGCTTGTAGTGTGGGTTTAGGTTTACGTGCTAATGCAAAATGATAAGGCCATATCCTATGCTTCTACGCAACTCAAGGTACATGAAAAGAACTACTCTACCCATGATCTTGAATTGGCTGTCGTAGTGTTTTCATTAAAGATTTGGCGTCATTATTTGTATGGGGTGCATGTCGATGTTTTCGCCAATCATAAGACCCTCCAATATGTCTTCACTCAAAAAGATCTCAACTTGAGACAAAGAAGGTGTCTAGAACTTCTTAAGGACTATGGAATGAGTGTGCATTACCATCCTGGGAAGGCAAATATGGTGGTGGATAGTTTGAGTCCTCTGTCTATGGGTAGCCTAGCTGATGTTGATGGTGGTGATAGCAAGGTGCATCAATTGTCAAGATTGGGGATTAGGTTAGACGAGGTAGGTAATGGTGTGGTTTTTGTTGATGGTTCCAAATCTTCTTTGGTTGATGAGGTGATAGCAAAACAAGATCTTGACTCTTCCTTACTTGAATTGAAGCCCATGGTGAAAGATGGCAAAGTAGAGGTTTTCTCCCAAGGTGAAGATGGTGCCCTTAGGTTCTGAGGTAGGTTTTGTGTGCCTTGTGTTGATGGTTTGAGGGAGAAAATCCTTCATGAGGCCGATAATTATTCTTATTCTACCCATCCCTGTTCCACCAAGATGCATAGGAACTTGAGAGAGGTGTATTGGTGGGGAGGCATGAAGAGGTACATTGCTAAATTTGTTTCTAGTTACCATAGTTGTCAACAAGTCAAAGTCGAACATCAAAGGTCGGGTTTCGTAACCCAATACATAGAGATTCCTACTTCGAAGTGGGAGGTGAATTTATGGATTTTGGCGTTCGGTTACCCAAGACTAGAAAAGGTTTTGATTCCATATGGGTGGTGGTCGATAAGAAGGCAAAATCGGCTCACTTTCTACCAGTCAAGACTACATATGGGACTGAGGAGTATGCAAGGTTATGTATCCATGAGTTAGTGAGGTTACATAGGGTTCCTTTATCCAACATATCGGATCGGGGTGCACAATTCACTTCACACTTTTGGAGGTCTTTTCAAATTGGGTCATGGTACAAAAATTCACCTTAGTACAGGCTTTCACCCACAAATGGATGGCCAAGACGAAATAACCATTCAAACCCTAGAATATATGCTTAGAACGTGTGCATTGGAGTTGAGGGATAGTTGCAATGACCATGTTCCTTTGATTGAGTTCGCCTACAACAATAGCTAGCACTCTAGCGTCGATATGGCTCCTTTTGAGGCTCTTTATGAGAGGCATTGTAGATCACCAGTGGGTTGGTTCGAGGTTGAAGAAGTAGCTTTATTGGGGCTGGATCTAGTTATGGAGGCTCTTGAGAAGGTTAGGATGATTAGGGAGAGGTTGAGAACAACCCAAAGTCATAAAAAATCCTATGCCTATGTGAGAAGAAGAGACCTTGAGTTCAAAGTGCGTGATTGGGTCTATTTGAAAGTTTCTCCAATGAAAGCTGTGGTCTGTTTTCGTAAAAAGGGGAAGTTGAGTCTAAGATATGTTTGTCCTTATAAGGTGATGAAAAGGGTTGGCAAGGTAGCTTATGAGTTGAAGTTTCCTAGTGAAATGAATTTAGTTCATCCGGTGTTCCATGTCTCTATGATGAGAAAATGTATGGGTGATCCTAATGCCATTGTATCTCTTGATGTAGTGGACATTGTTGAGGACAACTTGACTTATGAGGAAGTTCCAGTTCGGATTTTGGATAGGCAAGTGAAGAGATTGAGAAACAAGGAAGTGACATCCATTAAGGTCCTTTGGAAGAACTAACAAGTTGAAAGTGCTACATGGGAGGTCGAAGCGGACATGAAAAAGCGGTATCCTTATTTTTTCCACTCCACTCAAGCCTAAGGTACTAATCCTAAGTCCCCTAAGCGATTTCAAGTATTAATTTTTAGCCTTAAGCAATTGCATGCATTCATGTTTATATGGGAAAGGTTTTATGGTAATTTTTATGTTCATGTTGATACTTTTGAAAATCAGGTTTAGATACATTTGTTGCATCCATGTTAGGCTAAAATCTTCATCGCTACCTTCCTTGTGTATGTTTCTTTTACATTTGGGGATAAATGTTCCCAAGGGGGAGATGTTGTGACACCTCGTAACTTTATACTCTTGTGTATCCATGTTTCAAGACTTATTTGGTTAGGTTGGGGGTGTATTAGGTTCATGGGAGACTCCTAGTACATAAACGAGTTCAAGACTTCCCTAAAAGTTGAGTTTTGGGTGATGGTTCATGAAAGGGTCAACTTTAAACTAGCATAACTTTTAGCACATTTGGAACTGGGTGGCCCACGACATATCAAATGAAATCCCTTTGAGTTAGCTTCGTAACGCACTTAGTTTCACTTCATTTTGAGTTGGATGAGGGAGTTCTGATTGTTTTCGTAAGACCATCCCGTGCAATGATGTCACATGGACACCTAGACGGGCAGTGCAGCATGTGAAACTCGAAAAACCCATTTTTAGCCTAAGGCATGGACCACGACAGTGGCATGGGTCGTGAGGCTTTCCACTGGTAGTGAGGTGGGACGTGAAGGTGAGTAAGAGAGGCTTGGTATGCGTGGAGGTGAGTTTGAGGCTAAGGCGTGGACTATGACCACCCACATGGGTGGTGGCAGGTGGCACGGGTCAGGGCCCTTGGCGTGGAGCCTCAGTAACATTTTCCAGAACTAAGTATGGCACCATAAGCCTCCACACGGGCCGTGAGGCTTCACACGACCCGTGGAGGCCTCCGTGGTCATGACGAGATATCTTTTTCCAATTGATTTCCAACTTCAATTTTTGGATTAAGTACCTTGTCACGAGCACTCCACATGACCCATGGAGTGCCACACGACCCCTGGGACCTCCTTTGTGGCAACACTTTGCCAAATTTTCCATCCGTTCACTAATGGCATTTTCGTAAGTGCTAATTATTCTAATGCCCTTTTTAGACTTCCAATGCTATCTTAACCTTCCTAAAAGACCTAAACAAGGTTCCAAAGGATTAAACTCATTACACTCATCTCAAATACACTCAATTCTCTCAAAATCCTCCAATCAAGCTGCAATTCAATTTCAGGGAAACCTAAGAACAAGATTGGATTCAAAGATCATTTCCAAGCCTCCATTCTTCCCAATCTCAATTCCAAGCAACTCTAGACCTAAGGTATGTCAGTTTCTTTCATGGGTTCCTTTCACCCATGATACCCAACACTCATTTTACTCAAATCATGATTGGAAGGTGATTTACAAGTGGGTCTTGATATGATGAAATTCATTGCACACTAAGTTAAAGCTATGTGAAACTGTGATTGTTTGCTATGTTTTGAGCTATAAAACCCTTGATCTATTGTAAGATTTGGGGAGAGGTACTGATGTATGTTTATTGAGGGTGTTGCAAGGCATTGATTTATGGTTTTACAATGGATTTTCTTGCATGATTTCATCTCTAAATTTGATGGTCTTATACTAGCATTACACACTGTCCAAGTGTTTGACAAAATGTCTGGATGTAGTTTCTTGAGGTGTTGAAGGTCCAAAACATGAGATATGATATGATTGACTATATGATGATGAAATGAGCTTATGTACATGATATACTCTATATATAAGCGTTGCATTAGACCATGCCCAATCCGGGGGGTCTAAGAACCCGGATAACCGAGATGGGGGTTTGTACTCATCAACCGAGGGAAGGGTTCGTACTTCTCCACCTATGTGATGGGGCGGCATTATCACTAATCGAGATGGGTCTTTGTCTCATCAACCGAGGGAATGGCTTGTACTTCTCCACCTAGGTGATGGGGCATCATTATCACTAACCGAGTGAAAGGTTAGTACTTCACCACCTAAGTGATAGGGCGGCATCATCACTAACCTAAGGGGTTTATACCTTGGAAATCTAGCTTGGTCTATTCTTCACATATGATACTTTATATAAACATGAGTTATTTACACATGTTTTACTTATGCATTGTTCATACATGCCATCTTGCTACAATATGCTTATTGTCTATAGCTATGCATTTTGATCATGATGTCAATTTCTTGTTGCATTGCATCCCACATACTTAGTACATTCAAAAGTACTAACGCGTACTCTTGCCTACATGATATCACCATGTAGGAACCGGTGCACTAGTTGATCATCCTCCTCCTCCACATGGCTAGTCAGTGTTATTCCAAGCTTATTGGTGAGTCCTCCATTTCGGGGACCTTAATCTGTGTTGCTATTATCTATGTATTGAGACACTATCTTATGTTCTATTGACTATGACGGTGATCCTGGTAGCTTTGTCTTGGCCCCCGCTCTATCTATGTATTTAGAGGTGTTTGTTGGACAAGTAGTGTATTTATGTATGACTCCTTGTCTTTGATGTTGATGTTTTGACAAGCTATCCCTTAGCCTCTTGTTCTTTTTTGCTTACTTTATGCCTTTTATATGCTTCCGCGACCAAGGATGTGTAATGACAAGTTAAGAGGCTTGATTGGGGTTCCTTCGGGTTCCCAATTCACCGTGTCACGTCTAGGCCCTAGACTTGGGTTGTGACAATAGATTAATAGGGATTGTTTATCCTACTTAGCCTTTATTCGTGATACCAGTGCCAATTCTCCTTTTACGGAGTCTATCCCTGTTGTTCGCAAATTTATGGATGTGTTTCCTACGAATCTCCCAGGAATCTATCACGTCCTAAAAATCTTGCATGATGGCACTCACCATGCCCAACAAGGTGAGTCAGCTAAGACTTAATAACCCAACATAATAATAATTGCAGAAGGTAAATAGTCTATATAGGATAGATAAAACATTCTAAACCAAAACTAACATCTTCCCAAGATTGGTGTCACCTGTACAAGCATCCGAATATAGAATACTCAAAGAAGTGACAGTATGGAATGTTTAGTTCTCAAATAGAACATAACATAATACTTAATTCCTCGAAGGCCTGCTGAATACATAAGCAGCTACCTCAAGAATAATCCAGAAGCTTGATCCTGTAATGTGAAAAGTCTAACTAGAGGTACCGGGCTTACAACCCAAAAAGAATGTAGCAACGCGCTAGCACCAAACAACAGGGTACTCAACAAATGGATCTAACCTAAGTTAAAGTAATAAAGAACAAAATACCCCTTAACACCCGGTCAAAAACCATCGAACTACAAACCTGCAGCTAGAAAGGTCTCAGCACAATGTATACAACATAGAGAAATCACAAGGATATAGATATAATCATCACATAGCATCACATCTCAAAAGTATCCAACCATAACCAAGTCAAATGATACAATAGATATCTAGTCTCAAAAGCATTTCATATAATAATAGCAAGCAAGATTAATATGAGATGGAGTGAATGCCATTAGATGTAAATAATGCAATGCAATGTCAAATAATCATGATGCATTTCTATCCTACAATACACATTCGATGACCATAATCATGCCTCAAATCGGAACCCATGGGGGCCACACATGGACCATGTATCTGCCGGAATCATTTTCTTTCGGCACTTACTGTCATATCTAGTCGAAATCATTTCTCTTCAATTTTTCATTTATTTTCTTTCCTTTCTTTTTTACTAGTTAAAACCATTTCCCTTCGCCTTTTCATTTTCAATGAATCATTAGGCAAATACATATATAAATGGCATAAGAATAATGTTTGTATTAATAAAATATGCAAGATACCCATATTAATCATACATCTCAATAATTGAAACTGAGTAACTCAATATCATAAATGCCACATTTTCATCAATATGTCAATATAATCACAGTCTCAATAACAATTACATCTCAAAATAAGTATCAATTCGATATTAACATGTGATTCACAAATTTCTATATATTTTGCATCCATAATTAAGTCACAGGTCAAGATATCACCATATGACTAATTACTCAAATCGCAATATCATGACCAAGCTTATATTGATCCAATTCTACCACAAACCACTCAGATCTATACACATAGGAGCATACAAGGTTCAATCATACTTAACAAATGTTTAGAAGTCCATTTGCCCTATATAAAGTCCCAAATAAAGCCAACTCCGTAGATTTCCCTTATCTACAATACTCGGAATAACAAAAATCTATTCAAATATAGCATCACAATCACATAACAAATCTAATGAACTAAAATCAATCAATTTGGACGAAAAGGGCAAAATGGTCAAAAAATTCCGTGCTTGAAAAAGTAGCCGGAATCTGAAATTTAGTAGATGAAATTGTTCTCCATGTAATGAGGAATCCAATAGTGAAAACCATTTTGGAAATGGAGTTAAGCTGAGGGAGATATCATCAATTAATGACTAGAAATCAATATCTGAAAAATCCCCAAATTCCACTATTAAGACCCAAAATAATAAGTTAAAAACATAAATTAATCAAAGGAAACAATTGAAATAGTTTAGAAAATAGTTACCCAATTAATTTTCCTTGAAAACCTTCAAAAACTATCCCTAAACAGAAGCTTGAAATGTCAAAAATTGTGTAAAGGGTTTAAATCACAACTTTAAAAATTGTTCACTGTTATGTTATACGCAATGCTCAACGAACATGGAGAACCTTCCGCAAATGCAGAGGGTTAGGCATGTGCGTGCACCGTGAATGCGTTCTCTCCACCGTGAACATGGACGTCCGCTTATGTGCACTCTGTGGACGCGGTAGCATATTCGCGAATGCAGAGAGCATTTTAGCCTGCACCTAAAGTGCTGAAAAATAGCAACACATAGCTAAAAACAAAACATAGCTAGGACCTGCATGCAGAACCCCATGAATACAAACCAAACATGTTACCATACAATAAATAACATTCTGGGCTCAATGGAACTGTCATAATTCAAATTTGGAACCTCCTTGGCCCAGAACCTAAGAATAGCATTTAAACTAGTTTCAAACTCAAAATATTCATGAAAACTCTAAAAATTGCAACAAAGCCATTTCCATAGTTTCATCATTCGAAACCACCAGAACTAACAGAATTACGATCCGAGCCACCAGACTCCTAATATTGACCAAAGTCAAACTTATGATCCAAAATGAACAACAATGTAACTTTGTGCCTAAAATCTCCTTTTTAACTCCAAATTAACTTTTGCAAGTTTTCCTGGACCAGATTCGACTTTCGAATGGGATCGATAGAACAACAATACGAGACTTGAAACTCAAAATGACCAAAAACCAAAAAAATTCTAACTTAAGCCTTTGAAAAGTCCTCCTTTTGCAAAACTCTAACTTTTTAAAAGATTTTCAAAATCCAACTTTCAGACTTGACGAAAAATGACTCAAGGAAACTTTCAGGAAGGGAAAAATGGTAATTTAGCAAAAAATATCAATAATGACATTTGAAGTATTACATTATCCACTACTAAAAACAATGTCCGTCCTTGAGCATGAGATAAAGGACATAACTGAAGGCTCAAAAAGCTGAGCGTATCTGGCACGCATATCAGACTCTATCTCCCATGTAGCCTCACTCTCAGACCATGGCTTCATTATACCTTTATTGAACTCCTTAGTCCTGAACTTCCTCACCTGACTCTCCAAATTGGCCACCGGCAGCTCCTCATAGGTCAAATTGGGACTCAACTCAAGAAATCACATGAGATTCATCTGGAATATATCGTCGTAGCATAGAAATATGAAACACAAGATGGACTGAAGATAGGTTGGGTGGTAAGGCATGTTTGTAAGCCACCTCCCCCACTTTGTCTAGAATCTCAAAAAGACCAATAGACCTCAGATTGAGCCTGCCCTTCTTACCGAATCTCAGAACACCATCAAGGATGAGATCTTCAACCATACCATGTCACCAACCATAAACTCCAAGTAGGGGTGGAAAATTTAAACCCAACCCACTTTTATTCAACCCTCCTAACCTATTGAAGATTGGGCGGGTTAATAACCCGCCCATTTATTAGCTCAATAACCTACCCATTTATTAGTTCAACCCATCTCAACCCAATACATTTAAAATTGGGTTGATATTCATCCTGAATCATCTCTAGAGAGATCTTGTCAAAAAAATTTAAAATACTTTTTTTAATATGATAAATTTATACAGTAAAAATTAAGAAAAATATAATTTAATTAAGTACTAAAATATTGAAAAACAACAAATAAAGTATGTAAAACTTAGTAAAAGCTGGGTCGGGTTGGGTCTTGATCCGCTCTATAACCCGTTACTCAACCTGTTTTGACCCAACCTATTTTGAGCAAAGAAAATTTGGGTTGGGTTGGGTCTTGACCCGTTTGTTGTCTTAACACATTATAACCCATTGAAATTTGACCCAACCTACCCAATTGCCACCCCTAACTCCAATGGTAGAATCCACCACTGTGTTGTCACCAAGCTACTCTAAATCAACCACACCCACTCTAGATCATTTCTCAGCATATCAACATCCATTCTCTCCACCAATACTGTGTCAAACCAACCGATGGGCGATCTACCATTACTAAAAATAGGGGAAAAAATGACGAACAAAAGTGATGGTCTGCGTCACTATTTTCGTCAAAATCATCAAAAAACTGACGTAATCCATTCCGTCACTTTTTTGCTCCACACTTTTACGAAAGTGATGGACTGCGTCACTTTCCTTATCTCGTCGTTTTTTAAAGAAAAAAGCAACAGACATAGAGTCACTGTCCGTCGCATTTTAAAAAATTATTTTAAAAAAATTTATAAAAAGCAACGGACATTGGGTCTCTGTCCATCGCTTTTTTAATAATATTATTTAAAAAGATTTAAAAAAAGCGACAGACATAAAGTCTCTAGCTGTCACTTTTTTAAAAAATTAATTAAAAAAATTTTAGAAAACCAATACATAGGTGCCCTGTTCGTCGCAATTTTTTAAAAAAATACAACAACAACAACATACCCAGTGAAATCCCACAAGTGGGCACTGGGGAGGGTAGAATGTACCCAGACCTTACCAGTACCTCAAAGGTAGCAAGGTTGCTTCCTAGGAACCCTCTTCTCAAAAACTCATAAGCAGACTAAACTAGATATGGAAATAACTGGGAAGGAAAGAAAAGGAAACAAAAAGGACGACTAACAACACAAAGCACATGATAAAGTGTAAATCAACATGATATAATGATAACATAAACATGTATGTTACAGATAATGACAACACCTGATATAAAACATGATTACTCCTACTACCGTACCATACCACCTAACCCTACTAACCAATTAGCCTACTAATCTAATTCGCAACCTCCACTCCTTTCTATCTAACATAATGTCCTCGGTGAGATGAAGTTTCGCCATATCTTGTCTGATCACCTCTCCTCAATACTTATTTAGTCTACCTCTACTCCTCCGTGTAACTCGCAAATCCAATCTCTCGCACCTCTTAAAAGGAGCATCAACACTCTTTCTCTGCACATGTCCAAACCATTACTGTCTCGCTTCCCTTCTCTTATCAGCTACAGGGGCCACCTCTAGCTTCTCTCAAATGGTCTCATTCCTAATCTTACCACTCCTAGTGTGACCACACATCCATCTCACCATCCTCAACTCTACGACCTGCATCTTCTGAACATATGCCTCTTTTATTGGCCAACACTGTACCCCATACAGCAAAGATAGTCTAACTACCATTATGTATAACATACCTTTGAGTTTACGTGGAATCTTCTTATCACAAAATACTCCAGAGGCAAGCCTCTATTTTGTCCATGCTGCCCCAAGCGATGTGTGACATCATCGTCCATATTGCTACTAATCTGGATCATGAACCCCAGATACTTAAAGTGCTCCCACTTGGGGATAGGTTGAGTTGTAAGCCTTACCTTAGTGTCTGCTTCATCCAACGCAACATTGAATTCGTACTCTAAGTATTCTATTTTGGTCCTACTCAGTTTGAATCCTTGGACTCCAAGGCGCGTCTCCAAGCCTCCAACCTATCATTAACTTTAGCCTAGGTCTCATTAATCAGTACTATGTCATCATAATTAAAAAAATTACAAAAAAGGTGACGACGGACTTAGGGACCCTAGCCGTCGCTTTTTCTGTAGTCTTTTTTACAACAGAAACCTGTGTTTCTGCTACCCACCTGCAATATAAAAAATAATAGATTTCAGCCCAAACAAGCAAACCAACAGCAGCAACAATAACTTTAACATGAAAAATACATAACACCAACTAAAATTAAACATTCAAAATGAATAAAATCAAAAAATTACAATGTTTTAAACCAACGCAAAATTCATCAAAATACTATAAAGTGTCCAAAACATAACAAAATTATCCAAAACATAACTAAAAGGCATCTAAGGACTATCCTCAACAAACTTATCATCACTCTCATCAGATTCAGGAGTGGAAGGACACGGTGTAGGCCGGGGGCGAGGTTGAGCACTTGTTCTTTGATTTGTATAACTTCCTTTTGTTGCTCAACCCTCCTTGCCTCAGAAGCTGTGAATGCACTTGAAAGTTATTCTATTTTCTAAGACATGGCAGCCAACTGAACCTGGTCGAGGGTCTCGCCTTAACTCGACAATCCAATGTCTTCTAAACCTGATTGGAGTCATCGTATATCATTTCTAGAGCCCACCCATAGATACGGCCTTTGTGGCTCCCGCCAACTACTTTCTCAGTCCAAATTTGATTGGATAGTTCAAGCGTAAGTTGGACATCATCTCAAAGCTCACGAACGTATCACTCGTAATCTTGCTACATATT
>JAPFFP010077939.1:0-46448 GCA_026153255.1 Solanum medicagineum | reverse complement strand
AAGGGTGAGCCCAAGAAGTTGTCTTGGCCCCACCCAATCTATGTTAGAGCTGTTATTGGACAAGTGATGTAATTATGCCTTGAACTTTGACTTTTTTGATGATTTATTCTACTAAAGACTTCCTTTGGTCCCTTTATCCCTATCTCTACTCTCTTGTTGTTGTTTAATTGCTTTCTCAATCAAGGATGTGTAAACAATATGTTAAAAGGCTTGTTTAGGGACCCTTTGGGTTCCCATTCGCCGTGTCATGTCTAATCCCTAGGCTTGGGGCTTGACAAGTATGCTTATTATTTCAACCTCAGGAGCATATGGAAGGATAATCCCATCAGCACATACACGAAATAAGTATGGGTCATCCCAAAAGGACATCTTCACATAATGTATAAACTTCTGAGGTTGATGTGTGTTTAAGTCAGGCGTCACGTCGAAAGTTTATGCATGATGTAAGGATGTTCTTTTGGGATGACCCATACTTATTCCGCGTATGTGCTGATCGGATTAGCCGTCCCTAAGTTCCTCAAGTTGAAATGATGAGCATACTTGAGGCATGCCACTCGTTATTGGTGGGTGGACATCATAGCTGGATCCGGACAGCCTACAAGATTTTACAATGTGGGTATTATTGGCCCACCATCCACTAATATATGATGTGTACTTTTCAAATGTGAAGACAAATGTAAGTAACTTTTGTTCTGTGATAGTGCGATTCTTTTGGGTTATTTTCAATTTTTATTATGATTCATTATTTGTACTAATGGGCTCCTCTTCTTATTTATTTTTTATTGATATTTAGAGCTTTTTAGGCGTAATATATTGTCACGCCCCAAAGTCCCATTAGGGTAGACTGGCACCCATTGCCGATAAGGCTCGGGAGAACCAACCTGTATCTATGCGCTTTCTATATATATATTATAAGAGATTTCTACCTTTGACATGCCTTTAAGAAGATAAACAGTGATAAAAAGCTAAAAGGATATGCATATGACTAGGCTGTTGGGGCCACGGTGTTTGAAGTATGAGATATGACCACACTTTGATTTACGTAGTCTACAAAGACTCTAGATAAGAGAAAGTATCTGACAAGTATTAGGATAGGCTCCGCCTCAACTAACTGTACAATGTAAACATATAAGCTCTAGACACACACAAAGCCCCGAAGCAACCTAGAGCTTGGTATCAGCAATTGGATGTCTTGTACTCCTACTTGGGAGATCTACTAGCACCTGTACCTGCAGCATGAAATGCAGGTCCCCCGTAAGGGACGTCAGTATGGGATAATGTACTGGATATGTAAGGCAGGACATACTGCACATAAAGTAACAGCTCAAATGAAACCATGCACTCTTGCAAGATTAGAGACCACCTTTGGTTATACTTTGGGATCATGTACTTTATGTTCTTTATATTACTTTACCTTTACTGTATAATCTGTGCACAACATGTAACAAATGACCAACTGATCAGTGGTAAAACTGTATTGGGATCGTCCCTGGCTAGGTTCTTCCTTAACCCCTCGGGCTATCACTTGTGATAGGATCGTCCCTGGCTAGGTGATGCTTCCACCCCTCGGGCTACCACCCATCAATAAACAATACACTTTATCTTTCAATTACCTTTGAGGTTATTCTTTTGGTGGTCATAATATTGGAGCTATGGGATAGTAGATGTAACATGTGACATGTAAATAATCATTCAAGACAATATGACAAAGAAAATAATACGTTACACAAATAATGAAATGCGTACGAGATGAAACAACTCGTGAACTTTATTTAGCAACAAGAACCCATGTAACCTTGTATTTATGTATGTATGCATATTTGAAGGTGATTATATATGGCAGCATGTGAACATATGAAAGGGTGGAGACATGGTTAATAGTTGTGTCAGAGTTTGGTAAATGCCTTTATGTTCCAAGGAGAGATCTATGTTTCATGCCAAAAGATATGAAATCAAGTAGCCTTACATACCTCGTTGTACGACCTCGATCCTACCTCGAGACAACTTTCCCTTCCTCCAAATATTTATCTACAACATAGTAGGTGATAAAACTAGCATTAGTAGCCAATAGACACACCTTGGCAGCCCAATCACATAGCAAAACACTACACGGACAACAAGCGGGTATTTATAAACCCGAGCATATTCTTTCAACCTTTACGCCCCTAAACGTATTTTCTAACACACATTTACATGTACACATCATGTGCAACCTGGTTTAGTGCCACAATAGTCTTACAACAGCCCACAAATCACAACACATAACAATTCTACACAACCTACAAATGGACAGCATAGTGTTACCTCCTTTCGCTACATTTCGACGTCGACAACCCCAAACCTATTCCAAATCTAACCAAAATGTTCCAGCAACATTTATACATACAAACAGTACTAACATAGTCTTAAACAGCACCCAAGAATTCATGAAGGACGTGAGCCAATAACCTTCAATCCAACAGCCCACAAGTTCCAATCAACATTACACTTAAGATAACACAATAAAACGCGTTTGTTAAAGGAAACCAAAATCAGGGCAGCAACCTTAGGGTAATATTTATATCTCAAACCATATTAATAACACCAATTTCTCTTCATAATTTAGCCCACAAACCATAGAGAAGTCACTAAAACAAAAGGCAAGTGTGCAGGAACTTTCTAAGTACATGCTGTCCCAAATTTCCAGCACAAACATACTAAATATACTTGTTGTTTTTCATAAGAAAACCATACTGTACTCATGTGTAAACTTTCTTACCACTAATTTCAAGGTGTAGGGTTTCTCCAAGAACCCTAGAAGTCCCCTTATAGCTGCTTGCTAGGTCAAGAAAGAAAAACACCAATGTTTTGAGAAAGCTGAATTTTTTTCCAAGTCTAAGAGTGAATAAATGTTGCTGCTTATAACCCCTTTTTATAGGAACAATTTAGGCGCCTTTCATTTGACATTTTGACCACTTAAAACCACACATTATCAAGCTGGTTATCCAGTAGCTTGTCCATTACAATTGGGCCTAAATGGGTCTCCCAATTGATGGGCTTGGGCTACCTATTTCCAACTTTCTCTTAGTTAGTTTTGGGCCCAAATGGTCAAGTGGGTTGTGATGTCTTTGGACCCTTTTTAATATCCTTCTTGGGTTGAAAATATACTCCATCTGTGATGCTAAAACATAGGCCAAGTTTACACCCTTAACACGAACTTTATTCATAATCGGACTTGGACTAATTCGACGTCGAGCCTCGTCTCCGTTATGCTAGCAAATTTAAGCTAAGCAAGTAGGTGACTCACCTTCTAGCTTACTAAGTCCTACAAGCATCTCAATTCTCTTACTTCATTTAAGGTATTAATCTCGTCAATGTGACACAAAACACGTATATACTCGACCCTCTTAAGCGTGACACACATATCCCCCTATGACACGAGATTCGAACACTTTTTAAAACGGGCGCTAATTTGACTAAACCATATCATGTTTTATTTGAATTGTACTAGTATTGTAAGGTGTGGGGTGTTACATCTGCACCCCCTTAGGAACATTCGTCCTCGAATGTTTGCATAATTGGATAGCTTAACCAAGTTTAAATAATTACTTACACAAACTTTTGACAACACACTGAGAATTCAATAAACCGTACCTATTAGTGTCCCAATTCTTCATGTTGGATATCCTATTTAGCATAAAATAAGTAAGGGTAATTCGATTTCATCGTGTCCTCGGCCTCCCATGTTATTTCTTTGGCTTGCTGTTTTCTCCAAAGTACTTTTACTGAAATTATTTCTTTATTCCTTATCTTCTTAACTTGACGTTCAAGAATGGCAACCTGTACCTCTTCATAGGTGAAAGCTTCTGTAACCTGCACATCCTCAATAGGAGTGATACGGTATGGGTCACCTATGCATTTTCGAAGCATTGAGTCCTGAAAAACTGGATGAACCATGTAAAGCTCTTGGGGTAGCTCTAGTTCATAATCAACTTGCCCGTACCTCTTAATAATCTAATATGGTCCTATGTAATGTGGGATCAATTTTCCTTTATTACCAAATCTCATAACCCCTTTCATTGGAGACACCTTTAAAAATACCCAATCACCTACTGAGAATTCCAACTCTCCTCCTGGCATCCGCATATGATTTGTGATGACTTTGGGCTGTTTCTAGCCGCTGTTGCATTACCTTAACTTTTTCCATGGCTTATTGTATTGGATTTGGCCCAAGTAAGGTGGTGTCACCCACTTCAAACCATCCTATTGGCGACCTGCATTTCCACCCAATACAAAGCTTCGTAAGGTGCCATCTTGATACTCGTGTGGTAGCTATTGTTATAGGCAAACTCAATAAGTGGCAAATGGTCCACCCAACTACCTTTAAAGTCCAATGCACAAGCTCGCAACATATCTTGAAGTGTCTGAATGGTGCGTTCTGCTTGACCATTTGTTTGAGGGTGGAAAGCTGTACTTAAACTCACTTGTGTCCCTAAACTCCTTTGGAAGTACTGCCAAAACTTTGCAGTGAATTGAGCTCCTCGGTCAGATATAATGGAAATTGGGACTCCGTGTAGCCTGACTATCTCTTTGAGGTATAGCTTGGCATATTTTTCAGCTATATAATTACTCCTGAATGGTAAAAAGTGTGCTGACTTTGTGAGTCTATCAACTATTACTTATATAGAGTCAAACTTCTGAAATGAGAGAGGAAGACCTATAACAAAATCCATATTGATCATGTCCCACTTCTACGTTGGAAGTTCTATACACTGCATATAACCTCCTGGCTTTTGGTGTTCTACTTTAACCTATTGGCAATTTGGACATTGAGCCACAAACTTTGCAAGGTCTTTTTTCATGCCTCCCCACCAAAACATTCCCTTCAGGTCATGGTACATCTTAGTTGATCCTGGGTGGATGGAATATCGGGAATGATGGGCTTCTTCCATTATCCTCTTTCTTAATCCCTTAATATGAGGCACACATAATCTATTCTGGCAGTAAAGTACTCTACTTTGTGCATGGTCAAAGCCCTTTACCGTACCCTGACTCACCTTTTCCATAAGCTGTCTTAGAACAGGATCCTCGAACTGTTTTTCTTTCACCTCCATTACTAATGAAGACTCTGCAGCATTATGCACAATAACCCCTTCCTTTGGAGTTTTAAGAAGGTGAACTCCTAGATTGGCTAACTGAGATAGATCCTTAGCCACTCCTTGACTTACCATAGCTTGATCACCAGCATTCATAATTGCCTTACAACTCAGAGCATCGGCTACCACATTTGCCTTCTCCGGATGGTATAGTAAATCAACGTCGTAATCCTTTATTAGCTCTAGCCATCTCCATTGCCTTAAGTTTAGGTCTTTATGCTTAAAGATGTATTGCAGGATCTATGGTTTGTATATATGTCAACGTGAACCCCATACAAATAGTAGCACCATATTTTCGAAGCAAACACAACCGCTGGTAGCTCAAGATCATGTGTTGGATAGTTTTTCTCATGTGGTCATAGTTTCCTAGACGCATAAGCAATTACCATATCATTCGTTATTAGTACACACTCTGATCCAACTCCTGAAGCATCGCAATACACTCCATACCCCTCAGTGCCTTCCGAAAGTACTAGCACAGGCACAGAAGTTAGCTTATTTTTCAGCTCCTGGAAGCTCCTTTCAAACGTATCATTCCATTGGAACTTGGTTGCCTTATGTGTCAGCTTTGTTAGAGGTGCAGAAATAGAAGAAAAACCTTCAACAAGCCTCCTGTAATAATCTGCCAAGCCTAGGAATCTCTGGACTTCCATTGGTGTTATTGGCCTTGGCCAATCATTCACATCTTCTATCTTTTGTAAATCAACCCTTATTCCCTCATCAGACACAATATGACCCCAGAAAGCCACTGATTTTAGCCAAAATTCACATTTAGAAAACTTGGGATACAACTATCGATCACGAAGAACTTATAATTCCTGTCGTAAGTGATCTGTGTGGTCCTCTTCTGACCTTGAATATACCAAAATGTCATCTCTAAACACTATCACAAACACATCTAGAATGGCTTGAATTCCCTGTTCATCAGATCCATAAAAACAGCTGGTGCATTCGTTAGCCCAAAGGACATAACAAGAAATTCAAAGTGACCATAGTGCGTTCTAAAAGCAGTCTTAGATATATCTTTCTCCTTCACCCTCACTTGGTGATAACCTGATCTCAAATCATTTTTTGAAAAGCACTTAGCACCCTGTAACTGATCAAATAAATCATCAATTCTGGGGAGGGGGTATTTATTCTTAATTGTCACCCTATTCAATTGTCAATAATCGGTACACATTCTCAAGGTGCCATCCTTTTTGCATACAAATAACACTGGTGCACCCCAAAGGGACACACTAGGTCTTATAAAACCCTTCTCCAGTAACTCTTTTAACTGCTCTTTTAACTCACGCAATTCTACCGGGGCTATTCTATATGGAGGAAGAGAAATGGGTTGAGTGCCTAGAAGTAAGTCAATACCAAAATCTATTTCTCGTTCAGGAGGTAAGCCTAGGAGTTCTTCAGGGATCACATCGACAAATTCACTCACTACTGGAACTAACTGAAGAGTTGGCAATTCTGCGTCCACGTCCATTACTCTAAGTAAATGACATATATACCCCTTAGATATCATCTTTCTAGCCTTAAAATAAGAGATAAACTTCCCTTTTGGTGCCCCAACATTGCCTTCTTTGGAAAGTGGAAGTACACTCTCTTAGTTCAGCAATCCATGGCGGCATAACAAGAAGCTAACCAATCCATACCTATTATAACATCCAATTCCACCTTTTCTAGCTCGATATGGTCAGCCAATGTGTCACGATTACAAATAGTTACTACACAATCGTAATAAACCCTTCTAGTCATAATAGATTCACTGGTTGGTGTAGACACTTCAAATGGTTTGTTCAATAATTTTGGTGTTCTCTTAAGCTTTCCAGCAACTAGTGGAGTGATGTATGATAGTGTAGAACAAGGGTTAATTAATGTATATACATTATGTGAAAAGATGGACAATGTACCTGTGACCACATTAGGCGAAGTTTCCAAATTTTTCCGACTCCCCAGAGCAAAAGTGCGATTCTGGACCCTGCTAGAGCTAGTTGCTCCTCTAACACCTCTACCATGGCCCATAGGTGCCTGTTGACCCCTACCTGATGGAGGAACTGATAATGTTGATGCAATAGCTGATCCAGTAGATTGCACTATATACCCATACGCCTCCTCGGGAAATCTCTCATCATGTGCCCCGGCGCACCACACCAGTAGCAAGCATCTGTTGCAACACGACATATACCTGGATAACTCCTTTCACACTATTTACAAGGCTACCTGGGAGTCATTGATTGGCCTGCCAAATAACCTATTGTCCAAGCACCTTGCCCTTCACTTCGTTCACCAAACTGATTACTTCGAAACCCTTGAAATTGCGGTGGAGCACTAACTGCGAAGTAGGAAGATGATGGCCTAGGCGGTCTATTAGAAAATCGAAGCCTAAGCTCACCTTGGGGTGGTGTAAACTACCCTATAGATCTAGCTCTTTTAGCCTTCCCCCTTTCTAGCCCTTGTGTCCTTCTCTTTTGCCTCTGATCCTCCAATTTCTGTGGAAAGCTTGCATTCTCGCTATATCCATGTCTTTGTTCAAGGAAGCAATGGTACAGTCTCTAACCAGATACGTATCCAACCTATCTACATATTGATGAACTCTATTTGCCATGGTAGAAACTACATTAGAAGCATACCTTTCCAGGGAATTAAATTGGAGGCTATACTCCCTCACACTCATATTCCCTTGTTGAAGATTCAGGAACTAATTTGCACGGGCCTCTCAGATCTCTAAAATGGCAAGTAGTGGTCAAGAAATGCCTTTTTGAACTCCTTCCAGGTAGTTGGAGGTGCATCTATTCCCTTAGATTGTTTCCAATCTTCATACCACAATATAGCCATACCCTTTAGCCTGTATATCTCTAACTCGAAAGCTTCAGTACAACTCACGTGCATAACATCTAAATTACGCTGAATCTGATCAATAAAGTCCTGGGGGTCTTCATTAGGATCTGACCCAGTGAAGGCTGGGGGTTCCAAATTAAGGAAGTCATGTATCCTCGTACCAGCTGCCTTATTTGTACCACCTATACCCATAACTGGATGTGAACATATGAAAGGGAGGAGACACAGTTAATAGTTGTTTCGGAGTTTGGTAAATGGCTTTATGTACCAAGGAGAGATCTATGTTTCATGCCAAACGATACGAAATCAAGTAGCCGTACATACCTCGTTGTATGACCTCGTTACTATCTCGAGATAACTTTCCCTTACTACAAATATTTATCTACAATGTAGTAGATGATAAAACTAGCATTAGTAACCAATAGACCCACTTGGCAGCCTAATCACATAACAAAACAATACACGGACAGCAAGCGGGTATTATAAACCCGAGCGTATTCTTTCAACCTTTACGCCCATAATCGTATTTTCTAACACACATTCACATGTACACATCATGTGCAACCTGGTTTAGTGACACAATAGTCTCACATCATCCCACAAAGGACAACACATAACAATTCTACACAACCTACAAATGGACAGCATAGCGTTACCTCATTTCGCTACATTTCGACGTCGACAACTCCAAACATATTCTAACTCTAACCAAAATGTTCTAGCAACATTTACACATACATATAGTACTAAAACAATCTTATAATAGCACCCAAGAAGTCATGAAGGACGTGAGCCAATAACCTTCCATCCAATAGCCCACAAGTTCCAATCAACATTACACTTAAGATAACACAATAAAACGCTTTTGTCAAATGAAACCAAAATCAGGGCAGTAACCTCAGGTAATATTTATATCTCAAACCATATTAATAACATCAATTTCTCTTCATCATACATCCCATAAACCATAGAGAAGTCACTAAAACAAAAGGCAAGTGTGTAGCAACTTTCTAAGTACATGCTGTCCCAAATTTCCAGCACAAACACACTAGCATATACTTGTTGTTTTTTATAAGAAAACCATACTAAACACATGTGTAAACTTACTTAACACTAACTTCAAGGTCTAGGATTTCTCCAAGAACCCTAGAAGTCCCCTTGTAGCTGCTTGCTAGGTCAAGAAAGAAAAACACCAAAGTTTTGAGAGAGTTGAATTTTTTTCCAAGTCTAAGAGTGAATAAATGTTGCTGCGTATAACCCCTTTTTATAGGAATAATTTGGCTGACTTTCTTTTGACATTTTGAACACTTAATACCACACATTATCAAACTAGTTATTCAGCAGCTTGTCCATTACGATTGGGCCTAAATGGGCCTCCAAGTTGATGGGCTTGGGCTGCCTATTTCCAACTTTCTCTTAGTTAATTTTTGGGCCCAAATGGTCAAGTTGGTTGTGATGTCTTTGGAACCTTTTTAATATCCTTCTTGGGCTAAGAATATTGTCCATGTGTGATGCTATAACATGGGCCAAGTTTACACCCTTAAAACGGACTCTATTCATAATCTGAATTGGACTAATTCGACGTCGAGCCTCGTCTCCGTTTAGCTAGCAAATTTAAGCTACGCAAGTAGGTGACCCACCTTCTAGCTTACTAAGTCCTATAAGCTCCTTAATTCTATTACTTTATCTAAGGCCGTAATCTCCTCAATTTGACACAAAACATGTATACACTCAACCCTCATAAGCGTTAGACGAACATATACCCCTATGACATGAGATTCGAGCACTTTTTAAAATGGGCGCTAATTTGACTAAACCATATCATGTTTCATTTGAATTGTACTAGTATTGTAAGGTGTGGGGTGTTACATATATGGATTGTAATATCTCCTCCTTATGTTGTCCCAATACCACACATAGAGCAACCCCACTTGCATCACACATGATTTCAAATGGCTTGGACCAATTTGGAGGCACAATAGTTGGTGCTGAGATCAACCTCTTCTTTAACTCTTAGAAGGCTGGCACGAACTTAGCATCTTTCTCCAATAATTTACACAAGAAGTCTAAAATTTTAGAGAAGTCTTTTATGAACTTCCAATAGAATCCTGCATGTCCCATGAAACTCCTCACACCTTTTACTGAGATGGATGGTGGAATCTTCTCAATCACATTAACTTTAGCTCTGTCAACCTTAATGCTTTGGCCAAATATCCTGTGGCCCAACACAATACCCTCTTTGACCATGAAATGACACTTTTCCTAGTTTAGCACCAAATGACATGTCTGAGAAGATGGACATCATACATCTCTGCAATGTTGTTGGGGCATTACACAACCCAAATGACATCCTTTTAAATGCGAAGTTGCCATAGGGACATGTAAATGTAGCCTTCTCCTGATCCTCCGAAGCGATGATGATCTTATTATAGCCGAAATACCCATCAAGATAATAGTATCACCCCCTTTCTTCTAACTATCAAGCATCTGATCCATGAATGACATAGGAAAGTGATCCTTCTCTATCGATGCATTGAGCTTTCTGTAATCCATGCACACCCTCCATCCTGTGACTGGCCTCATAGGGATCAATTCATTGTTAGGATTAGGTTCCACTGTGGTACCCCCTTTCTTTGAAACACACTGTATCGAGCTCACCAGTTCTCTATCAATGATTGGGTAGATTACTCCTACATCCAACCATTTAATGATCTCTTTGCGAACAACCTCTTGCATATGAGGGTTTAGGTGCCTTTGATGCTCAGTGCTTGACTTGTAGTCCTTGACTAGTTGGATTTTATATGTACATACCTCAGGAAGGATACCAATAATATCTGCAATAGTTCATCTGATGGCCTTTTTAAATTGTTTGAGCACTGCTACAAGGGCATCTGGTTGATCATCAGTCAAATCTACAGCTGTTATGACCGACAGAGTGTTGTTGACTCCCAAAAATGCATACATCAGATGTACTCAGAGTGCTTTCAATTGTAACACCTATGGGTCTTCTATGGAGGGCTTTATGGATGCCGACTCCCGATTCTTCAAGTCTAGCTCTAGTTGGTTTGGCGTCTAGGACCAAAATACATCCCTAGAGCATTTACAGTCTTTTCATAGTCTATGATACCATCACTATTGAAGTTCATCAATACTGCCTCCAAAGTGTAAACACCTAGTCATAGCTCAAGTGGTACTCTGGCTCATCATTATCAACAGTCTCGATAATCGAAACCACTCTAACATTATTGTCCCTCCTTGCTTATTGACAGACATTGTACATGACCTCAACATTACCAAATATTAACTTGAGTAGACCTTTGTCCATATCAACCAAGGTGCGACCAGTAGCTAAGAAAGGCCTTCCCAAAACTAATAGGAACTTCAAAATCAACCTCACAGTCAAGAATCACAAAATCTACATGGATATGAATTTATCAACTTTTACCAACACATCATAGAGTATTCCCACAATTTTTCCACTTTCCTATCCTCCATCAACAACAGTATGTTAGTCGAAGTAGGGGGGCACCCAAACCAATCTTCTTATAGACCGCCAAAGGTATCAAATTGATACTTGCACCCAAACCACAAAGTGCCCTTGCAAAGTATATATCTCCTATGTGCAAGGTACAGTGAAAACATAGTGATAGCTCTACAATGTTGAAGCTGTTGAGAAAGCTCCTGACTCACTATGTGCATTTTGGCAACCAAATCCTTCAGATACTTTGCATACATGGCAATTTCTCCAAATCTTCAATCAGAGGGATATTGATGGATAGTTGCTTAAGCATAGAGAGTAAGTGTTTGAACTTGCCTTCCTCCTCCCTCTTTTTGAGTCTTTGATGGAAAGAAGGATGAGTCCTTGGGACGGGCTTATACTGATGTGGCTCTTTAGCTATCTCACTCACCCTATTTTTGACAGAATCCTCTCCTTCAACCACATCCTTATCTGTAACTATCTTCTCATGAACATCTTCTACCTCAACCGATATAGGAGGATCAATGGTACTCTTAGCACCTCTAGTAGTAACCGCCTCTTACCACTTCTAGTAGTAACCGCCATACATTACCCTTCATTCTTTGGATTTTGAACTATGTTGATAGGCAGTGCACCTTTTTGACACTGATTCAATTGAGCCGATACTTGACCAAATTGTTGCTCAAGCAGTTTGATCGCCACAAAATGAGACTTCATCTTTTGATTAATGCTTAACATATTGGATTTCATGCCTCTTAGAGTTTCATCTAATTTCTCGGCCTGCTACAACAAATGATCAAACATCTCCTCAATTCTAGAATTGCTTGTATTAGTGTCTCGGTAATGTGGTGGCACATATGGATCATTTCTGAGACCATCTCTTATGCCCTAATCTGCTTCAAGACCCCTATTCCTCCCATAATAACCGTTTTGGCATGTGTCTATAAATATGCCCCCCATAATGGCGTCGACATAGACTTCACTATTTTCATCAAGGGAACGGTAAAAGATCTCTACTAAGGCATCATTAACTATCTTGTGGTAAGGGAAGATCCTCAAACACTTAGTAAACCACTCTCATGCAGTGCTTATTAAATCACGAAGAAGTTGCTCAAGGTTATTGATTTGATCCTTTAACTTGACCTTCTTCAACCTAGGGAAGTACCTCTCTAAAAAGGCCTTCTGCAAATCTGTCCAACTAGTCATTGAGCTTTGTGGGAGCTCGGATAGCTATAATGTAGCATTGCCCATAAGAGATAATGGGAAAACACGAAGTCCCACAGTATCCATAGATAGATTTTGTGTCCCAATCACACTCTTACAAACAAATACTTATTGCGCAAGTGGCTATGTGGATCCTCTGATGGTAGGCCCGCAAATAATCCACTATTTTGCAACATTTGAAGTAATCCACTAGAAACAATGAAATTTATGTTAGCCCGTAGTTAGGGAAATATAATAGCCCTGGTCACATCCATAGCAATAGGGTTCAATCTATATTGATTCCACCGATAAGCATTGTCATTGAAATCCCGATGCTGTGTAATATTCTCTAAAGGAGGTGGTTTATCATTCCGATCATCATCATTAACATTCAGATTCAAGGTTGTATTACCCATGTTGTTAGCAGTTTCTTGGGCCATTCTGTTGTAATTCGTTGGATCTCAGGATCAAGTGAAGTTAAGGGATTTCCTGGACTCCTAGAGTTAGGCATACACTAATAGTACTATGCAAAGAAACAAAGCAAAAACAAAAGCAAAAGTAGAATACAAGGGAACTATGGATTAACACTTAAATTAGAATTACTCCTGAATTCAATCATGTCTAAGCGTATTCTCTGGCAATGCGCCATAATTTTAGAGCACTCCCAAGTTACACCTCTCTTTTGGAGGACAAAGCGGTCGTTGTCAAATATAAAAACAAACCAAAGTTAGGGTCAAATCCCACAGAGAATACAGAGACTCACAACGAATTCACCAATACACAATTCAAGTATTTAACAACACAAGTCCCTTGGGGGGGGAGGGTTGGACAATCAATAATGGAGAGCAACTTTGGAATTGTGTTCCCCATGATTCACCAACACAATATCCCTGGATAACCCAATTCTTGACTAGAGTATAGCACGTAGGATTTAGCTACTCATGCCATGGGTAGATGAAAAAATCATGAATTGAAAAAACATATTTAATCACTTAACAAATTTAATTTAAGAACAAGCAAATCCAAAATACATTGAGAATCACAATATTTGAAGGTACAATGAATCCATAAGTGTATTCTCCTCCAAGATTGAAGTCTCCAAGTACAAAACCCTAAAAGTACTTTCCAATGATGTTCTCTACTGTACTTTCCTCAAATTAACCTAACAAGTACTATTTATAGTATTTACAAATAAGTCCTTAAAAACTTAAAAAAATTGGTCGGCGACTTTCTACGATAAGCATTTACGACTCGTAAGTTGACTTATGAGTCATAATTGGGGTCTTGTGTTCATCTCTTGAGATTTTGGACTTCACTGCTACGGATCCACTTTACGAGTCATATACTGATTCATGACTCGTATTGTACTCTCGTAGACTTCATCTGCATCAACTGGACCTTCACTGGAACTCACTGGAAATCTTAACGACACCACTCTATACAACTCATAGAGTGATCTACGACTTATATAGAGGTCTCGCGTGACTGAACTTCAAAAAGCAATCTTCATAGAACCTACTCTATGACTCGTATGATTCACTACAACTCATAGAGGGTATTGAAACCACCAAAAACAAAAAAAGTCCACAATTTGCCCCAAAATCATGCCAAAAACACATAAAACCCATAAATGTCGCATTGAGAACACACAAAATCCTAAGTTTTAAGCATCAAATGTGTTGTATTTTGAAAGTACATCAGTTACTCTTATGTTTCTCATTCACTATGTCACACGTAGGCCCGACCTCCAATCTCATTCGAACCTAAGTTATCATCCCACGAAAATACATATACATATATATGCTTGAAGTAGGAGCATAAATCTTTTCAAATCATATCCACGCATACTTAGGCTTAAGAGCCAAAGGGGATTTTGATATCATACGTACTTTGGCTTAAAGGTCAAATCATACTTAAATCCATGATTACATCTACAAAAATAGCTCATTCAAACTTGAACATGACTTTGAATACCCACCCATAGTTGTTTGAAGTCATATCATAGACATTATGTGATGACGGTCATGTCATAACCATACTTGTCATGAAATCATAGTCATAGTTATTATTGGGTTATAATCAACATCATAAATCTCATAAAATACGTTGTTTATGCATGATTATAAGATGAGGAATGAAGGATAGCATGGGTACTGGGAATTCATACTCAAACTATCATAACAAAATTAAATCATAATTAATCCATGAAGAAATCAACAACTAAAATATACTTGAAATTACGCATGCATAAATTCATCATAAAAATTTACATGCATATTCAATTAACATGAAATCCATGTAAATTGACATAATAGGACTTAAATCATGTTGAAATAATCAATTAAAATCAACCACAACTTAATTTCATCAAATTGAAGCCAAATCACACGACCCTTTGCAAATCATACTTAGAAATCATGAAATTGGAGAAATAGATTTTGGGGCTTCATGATTGGAAGGAAATCATGAAGTAAACCACACATTCCTTGATGAATTTAGGAAGATTTAAGATGAAATAGACATGAGTTGAACAACCCTTGAATTCCTTAGCTGGAATCTTCAAAGCGTGGCTTAAATGGAATTTAGGAATCTGAATTCTAGAGTTTAAGTGTTGGAAATTGAATGAAGTGAATGAAATTACCAAGACATGACTTAGGGGTCTTAGAATTTGTGTAAAAGTCCTAAAAGACCAAGGTTTTAGGCGAAAGCACCCAAAACACCCTTAATGAAATAGGGTTAAAACTTGACGAATACACCACATAGCATACATGTACCGTGGTTTGCACCACAGGCCATGATGGGTTCTACGATTCATACTTGGGAAAAATGTAGGGGTTCAAATGGAGCGTGCCCTCCATAAGACCCCTCCACAGTCCATGGTATGCACCATGCACAATGGAGGGTTCTGTGGTAAAACCCTTAATTGAAACCCCGAAGGCAACCTTCATTTAGACCAAGGCCACCTCTAAGGCACCCTACACAGTCCATGGAATGCACCACGGGCTGTGAAGAGTTCCTTAATGGGGACCCTGGGTGAAAACTTCAAGAAACTTCAAGGAAAGCTAGAACCTGCCCCAAGGATCCCTCCACATGACACACCATGGCATGTGTTGTGTCGTGCTCCATGGAGCTGAGTGAAAAAACTTCCGAAATTGATTTCATAGAAACGTTAAGATCTCCCAAGGTCTGGGTCCTTCCTTCACCTTCCCGTTAAGATCATTTATCCTCGAATGAGCATGAATACAGCTTAAAAATCTTGACTTCAACATGAAACATCCAACATGAAAGTACAATGCATAATTCAACGTTTAATACCATGAAATCATCAAATCTATGCTAAAACATCATTTAAATCATTTTTGTGCACATGTATGCATGTCACAACATTAAAACATAGCAATGAAGGAATTTAGTCCATTTGAATAAGAAGAACCTAGTACTTTAGTTTTGGGTAGATCGGAATGGATAAGGATATTGCTTCATTCTATCTAATTCCACCTCCCATGTAGAACTCTCTACATGTTTGTTAATCTAAAGCAATTTCACTAAAACAATGTCTTTGTTGCATAACTATTTCATTTGCCTATCCAAAATCTCTACTGGTACTTCTTCACAAGTGGAATTCTCCTTGACATCAACATCTTCCACTAGCACAATTGAACTAGGATCGCCAACCAACATCCTTAACATCGACAAATAAAAATCGAGTGAATATCTGAAGGCAAATTCAATCTATAAGCCACATTGACATTTTTCTCAACAATCTCATAAGGGCCTACATACTGGGGACTCAAGTTTCTCTTTGTCCCAAAATACTCACACTTTCCATAGGTGAAACCTTAACGTACACCAAATTGTTGACATGAAACTCAAGATCCCTCTTCCTAACATTGGAATAAGACTCTTGACGACTCTGGCTATTTTAAACCTTTCCCTAATCAATTTTACCTTCTCCGTATCCTCCTCCACCATGTCAAGGCCAAACAATGCCATCTTACTTATCTCAAACCATCCCAACTAGGATCTACACCATTTCCCAACAAAGCTTCAAATGGTGCCATCCTGATCTTAGAATGATAACTGCTGTTATAGGCAAACTCAATAAGTAGTAGATGATCATCCCAATTTTCTTTGAAATTTAACACAAAGGCCCTCAACATGTCCTCCTACACTTGAATTGTCCTCTCAGCTTGTCCATCAGTTTGAGGATGGAAAGTAGCACTTAACTTCAACTTAATACCAAGCCTTTTCTGGAACGATCTCCAAAAGTGAGAAGTAAATTAGGTACCATGATCTGATATAATAGACATAGGCACACCATGTAACCTAACCAACTCCTGAATATACAAGTTTGCATAATCCTCGACATTGAAAGTAGTCTTCACCAGTAAGAAGTGAGGCTATTTGGTCATTTTATCAACAATTACCCAAATGGAGTTAAATTGCTTCTGAGTATGGGGAAACCCAATCACTAGGTCCATAATCACATCGTCCCATTTCCAAGTAGGAATCTAAATGTCTTGGGCCTAAACACCAAACCTTGGGTGTTATACTTTCACTTGTTTACGATTAGAACACTCAGATAAAAACTTAGTTATGTCTTTCTTCATACCATGCCACCAATACACTTCTCTCGAATCCCGATACATCTTGGTGGATCCTGGATATGTAGAATAAAGATAGTTATGAGCCTCTCTCAGAATCACTTCTCTATGACCATCAACATTTGGAAAATATAACCAATCTTGGTACCGAAGTACACCATCTCCCCATTGGGAGAAAACCTCTCTCTTTTTTCGGCAACAAACTTCTTCAACTCAACCAGTGACGTTTCTAAGTCTTGCTTTGCCTTAGCATCAACAACCATCAAGGATTCAACCTCATTCTAAACATAAATGCCACCATCATTAGAATCAGCCAACCTAATACCCAATCTAGACAGACGATACACACCTTTCACCAACTCTTTCTTTGTCTTATCAACATGAACCACCTACCCTTAGATAGTCTACTAAGAGCATCGGCTGTAACATTTGCCTTACTGGGATGATATTGAACAGTTATGTTATAATCCTTAAGAAGCTCCAACTATCTCATTTATTTCAAATTATGATCTCTTTCAGTGAACACATACTGCAAGCTCTTGTGATCGGTGAATACATCAGCATGAACCGCATAAACATAGTGTCATAAAATTTTCAAAGAAAACACTACAACCGCTCATTCAAGATTGTGAGTTGGATAATTGTTTATGCACCTTCAACTATCTAGAGGCATAACCTATCACCTTACCATATTGCATAACAACACAACCCAAATGATTTGAAGAAGCATAACAATATACCAAAACCCATCTAAGCCCTCTGTTAATGTCAAAATAGAGGATGGTGTAAGTCGATCCTTCAATATTAAATAACTTCTCATACTTATCCATCAATATGAACTTTACTTTCTTTTGTGTCAACATAGTCAATGTTGAAACAATGGATGACAAACCCTCAACAAATCTCTGAAATCAAAGAGCTAACCTAAGAAAACTCCAAACATCTAAAGTAGTCAATAGTCTAGGCCAATTCTTGATAGCGTCAGTCTTATTTGGATCCACTTTGATAGAATCAGCAGAACCACAAGACTAAGAAATCTACCTCACCCAACAAAATTTTATATTTAGTGAACTTTCCAAATAGTTGCTTCTCCCTCATAGTCTGAACAATCAACTTCAAATGATCCATATTCTCTTATTCACTTTGAGAACAAAAGAATATATCAAGGAATATATTGAATGCCCAATTCATGAGATCCATAAACACTGTTGAATCATTAATCAACCCAAAACACATCCCAAAAAACTCAAAGTACCCATATCTAGTCTGAAAAGTTGTCTTGGGAATATCACACTTCCTGGTCCTCATCTGATGATAACCAGAATGGAGGTCAATCTTTGAAAAATGAGTAGCTCCTTGTCATTGGTGAAAGAAGTCATCAATCCTTTGTAGCGGATACCTTATCTTTATAGTTACCTTATTCAATTGTAGATAGTTAATACACATCTGAAGTGATATGTCCTTATTTCTCATAAATAATATAGGAGCACCATAAGGTGATATACTTGACCGGATAAAGCCCTTCTACAACAAATATTTCAACTCTTTTAATTCAACTAATACCAAAAAGGAGGAATAAAAATGGGTTGAGTATCCGGAAGAAGATCTATACTAAAGTTTGCTACCCTTTTAGGAGAATACCGGGTAAATCTTCGAGAAAGATATGTGGAAACTCTTTAACCATGGGAACTGACTCAAGGGTAAGGTACTCGGACACAAGATATCTAACCCTAACAATATGGTATATACATCCCATAGAAATAATTTTCCATGCTTTTGGATAAGATATAAACCAACCCATAAAAGTGTAGTCACTACCCCTCGCCCCCCTTATGAATAGGCTCATTTGGAAACTGAAACTTGACTTTTCAGGTTCTAGAATCTGGAAGGCATAAGAAGCATGTGACCAATTCATCCCAAGAATAATATCAAAATCAAACATCTTATGTTTTAGAAGATCGCACAGAAGGACTTTATGCAAGACTGAAACAAGACAACCTTGATAAACTCTTTGGGCAACAATAGACTGGGAATGTAGAATAAGAATAACTCCCTCAAAAATTTTTGTACTCAAACCAAACTTGACAGCCAAGAGAGCTATCACAAAAGATAAATTTGCATCTGGGTCAAGGAAAACATATGCATCAAAATCAAAAACTTTTAACATACAAGTCACAACATCGGGAGTGTCCTCCATCTCTTGCCTATCTTGCAAGGTATAGAATCTGTTATTTCGAGTACCAACTTTTTAGCCTTTGGTTGATCTTGATCACTAGGAGCTATTTGACCTTGACCATTCTTAAGAGCATTAGGACAATTAAAAATCTTGTGACCTATCTTGCCACACCCAAAAGCAAGCACTTGCATCCTTTAAACATCTACTCGGGTGGTTCTTTACACACCTATAATAAGTTGTCCCACCGCAAACATATGCTTTGAGGGGAGGCATTATATTATTTGGAAACCATTGGATTTGATCCTTGGCCTTGTTGGAAGCGGCCATTTCCACCACCACTCCTAGAGTTAGAGAACCTACAATTATAACGAACCATCTTAGAATCCTTGATTCTCCTTTATTTAAGCTTCTCCCCTTCAATCTATTTAGCATATGTCATAAGTCTGGATTATCCTTCTCCTGATAAGCATGTTCATACAACATTCTTTCACAACTAAGTCAGAAATCCCCAAAATAAATTTATGCATTCTTGCGTGGAGTCAACTACTAGTATAGGAGCATACTTTGAGAGCTTTGTAAACTTGATGGAATATTCTCTCACACTCGTTCCACCTTGTTTTAGGTTGATAAATTCTATTAATTGAAACAAATGATCCAGGAAAGCAAACATGAACTCTTCCCAACCAACTCTGTCATCTCCCACTCTTTCAGTCAACCATTGAGTGTACCACACTTGGGCCATTCCTTTCAACTTGTAAGTAGCCAACTCAACTTTCTCATCTAGAGACACCCCCACAATAGTTAACACCTTGGAGATCTCATCAATGAATTCTTGGGCATTCCCCTCAACTTTGGAATTACAGAATTCTAGAGGTTTTGTCCAGGTGAAGTCTCTCACAATAGCAGTTGGGGTGGGCACATGGGGAGAAGGAATGGCGTGTCTTGCTTGGTTTGTCACAACTTGAGCTAGTATGGCAAAACCAGTCTAGAACTCATCCTGAGTAACTGACTCCTCTACGGGCTCATGAGGAACTTAGTCCTCATTAAGAAGGGCCAGTCTAGGTTGAGGGGTTCTTCTTGGAGGCTTCTTCTATAAGGGCATCAAGGACATTTATCAGAGTTAGGAAACCTCAAGACACGATTCATGGAAAGACATGAACAATGAAAAAGTGAGCCATTTCCAATAATGCCTCATAGCATCCTACTCATATGTATGGGGAACTTCACACCTATGCATAAGGCTCCACTTAAAGTAGTATGTTGGACTCCAAGGATCATTTTAAAATCATAGTGCTCTAATACAAAGCTTGTCATGACCCAAGCCTAGGGCATACATGTAACATGGTGAATGGGATCCAAAAGTCACCAAATAAGCCTATAAACATACTTAAGCACGTCATTAGTTAGGAAGTGCCACTGTCATGACTCGTACCTAAGGCCTAGGAGTGACATTGTGCATGGGAACCCAAGAGTCCCCAAGCAAGGCTCGTAGCATCCATTCACACATCATCAATTCGGAACCGTATATAAATAGTAAACACATAATTCTAAGGGACGAAAAAGTATTACTAAGGCTATGGGGACGTCATAGGGGATAGGGAGTAAAATGGATTCACATAACACACTAGCACATAAGAACTAAGGGGCGGGTAATTATAACTCACTCTATGGGGGCAATACAGGACTTAGGATGTTCCACATACTCATAATCAATCCATAATGACCATAAAAATTTAATAACCATATCCATAATCATAAATCTTCGAATACAACGCGCAACATGAAATGTAAAGGAGTCTAAGATGTCCAACAATATCTCTATTCATAACATAGGACGAGGGCCAAGACAAGTCTCGAGCTCACCCTCAAAATAAACAACATAACTAAGCATCATAGGCTAAGTAATGTTGTTAGTCTTTGGAAGGTAGGACTCACCACAACAAGTGTCTCAAGATCCAAATCTAGCCATCATACAGTTGATGGAGGTAGTCCTCGCCCCTACGTGGTTAGATCATGCAATTCATATGTCCTATCACACCTACTGTCAATGTTAGATGACATGGGCACACATATATAAGGAATCATATAACAAGTGAATAGTTTATATCAATATTCAATGAGGTGCATGTTGCATGACAATGAAAATAGTTCATATATAATTAGTGTGTGACCGTAACTGACAAAAGACCGAGTAAGCTATAACTTGGAACTCCATCGTCTATCCCACAATGGATAAAGAGGTGACCTACTTGCCAAAGGTAGATCCATAATCATTCATCATCTTTAAAAGGGGCATAAATATACCTATGTTAGGGACATAGTTCAAGAGAAAGGAGTATTGTCCCTTGGGGATAGCCAACCCTGCCTCTAATCCCATATGTGGTAGGTTATCATCTCACAAGGATACATATAGATATGCACTTGTAAAAGAGGGGTAGGTTATCATCTCACAAGGATACATATAGATATATGTACTTATAAAAGAGGCAAAAGTCTTTCAAAACATAACAAAGCATACTTAGGCTTAAAGGCCAGATCACATTTTAATATTCATGAATACATAGGCTACAAAGCCAAATTACACTTCATGTCATATTTTTCATGCATAGTCTCCATTAGGTACATAGATATGAGAAAGAAGTATGGAACCTTGGGGATAGCCCACCCTGCCTCCATCCTCAATTCTATTCTCCTTTGAGCACCTTTATGAGAAAGGAGTATGGACTCTTGGGGGATAGCCCACCATGCCTCCAACCTCAATCAGTGCTCCATAAACAAACACATTTGGTCTTAATACCCCTTATTTGCTCAAAAAGCCATTATCCTAGACATTTATGTGATTACAATCCCGTCGTATTCATATTTTAGTTTAAAACATAATCATCATCATAATTGGGACTTAACCCACATCATAAACATCATGAAAATCATAGTCATGTATACATATACCATGAATGGGATGAGAATTAGCACGAGCAAAAGAGATTCAATCTTAAATCAACAATACAATATGAAATTCAAGTAAATCCATAAGTGAAGTCCATATTTAAATCATAATATAGATTACCCATGCTCAAATCAAGCTTTAAAAGTGGACATGCACATTCGTGTCTTCATAACTTCAACGCAATTCATTATATTTGGGCTTATATCACTATAAAATCAATAATAAAACATAGCCATACATCAATTGAATTTAATAAACAATAATCTTCAAAACCAATATTTAAAGTAAGCTAAAATTTCATTAAATTGAGTGTAAAAGAGTTTGTGTCTTCTTGGTTGGAAGGGACCAAGAATCAATCCCACATACCTTAGCTAATGGAGAAGTTTCAAGAAGAAATTTGTTGAAGAAAAGAGTTTTCCCTTGATTCCCAAGCTTAGTCTTCACAAGAGCCTTTGAGAGAGTTCTTAAGGAGAGTTCAATATAATTCTAAGTGTAGGAATGAATTTGAATGAGAGAAATAAAGTATAGGTGAATTTGAATGTCTTTAGGTAGCATAGAAAGTCACAAAAGACCCTTAAGATAAACTATATTTATGAAAATGTCATTAATGAAACGAGTAGAAAAATTGAAGTTAGGGGTCTCAGGAAGGAGTATATGGCTCGTGATGATATATACGAACCGTGTACTTGCTCTACGATCCACCACTTAGAAAAATTCTCCTGCCGAAGGTACGAGACAGTAATTCCATACTTAGAAAACTTTAACCTAGTCATCCATATTGTTGGTCTCACGATCCATTCTAATGTATATGGATCTTATACTCCTCCGTACCACTTCACTTAGAAAAATCCTTCACAAAAAAGTTCCAAGATGGTGATCTATAACTTAGAAGATTTTCACTCTGGCACCTATATAGGGGACCTTATGAACCATGAAGGATCATACGGTTCATGAGAAGGTCAGTATGAAATGCCTTGGCTTCAAATTTG
Organism: Solanum medicagineum; assembly: GCA_026153255.1. Lineage (NCBI taxonomy): Eukaryota > Viridiplantae > Streptophyta > Magnoliopsida > Solanales > Solanaceae > Solanum > Solanum medicagineum. Next base: position 23,084 of record JAPFFP010077939.1, on the reverse strand, counting down.
TTGATGTTTAAGGCCAAGGCTACCACACAGTCCGCAAAGCCTCACACAACTCGTGTGGAGTCTATATGTGGTTGGCCATAATCCCAAACTACAAATTAAAGCTCATATACCCCAAACAAGACCTAAAGCCACTTTAAGGAAGCCCCACACCATCTGTATAGCCTCACCAGACCATGAAGGTTTCCATGGAGTGTCACCTTTGTCCAAAACTTTTTGGAACCAAATTCCAAGCTCCATTAAGGTTGTACAACATTCGGGTCCTTACATCATCTCCTCCGTAAGAACATTCGTCCTCAAATATGCTTGAACAAGGCTTGAAAGGCTTGACTTAGAACATTGAAAAATCACAACATAAGATACCATGTATATTTCATTACTTGAAAACCATAAGGTCATTAAAACTCATATCAAAACGTATTCAAATCATTCAAAACATCTTAAAATAATTTCGGTGTACATGTATGCATGTCATTTCATGAAACTTAAGAGTGAAAGAATTAGGACCACATGAAGAAGGAAAAACCTAATACCTTAGTCTTGAGTAGATTAGAAAAGATGGGATACCGTTTCATCATGTCAAACACCGCCTCTTATGTAGCACTCTTCACATGTTGATTTCTCCAAAGTACCTTAACTGAAGCAACATCCTTGTTACGAAGCTACTTCACTTGCCTATCTAAAATCTTGACCGGAACTTCCTCATAAGACAAGTTCTCCTCAACCTTAACACCTTCAAAAGGCACAATAGTACTAGGATCACCAACCAACTTCCTCAACATAGACACATGGAAAATCGGGTGAATAGAACTTTAATACGGAGGCAATTCCAACATATAAGCCGCATTCCCAATCAGCTCAACAATTTAATGCGGACCTACATACCGAGGACTTAACTTTCCCTTCTTTCCAAAACATACTACACCCTTCATAGGTGAGACCTTCACATACACCCAATTACCAACACGAAGCTCAAGATCCCGTTTTGTACCATTCGGATAGGACTTTTATCAAATTTGGGCCATCTTCAACCTCTCCCTAATCAACTTCACCTTCTCCATAGCCTTGAACTCCAAATTTGGGCCAATCAAAACCATCTTTAGCAGCTCAAACCTTCCCACTAGAGATCTACACCTCCTACCATATAAAGCTTCAAACAGTGCCATACCAATGCTAGCGTGAAAGTTATTGTTATAAGAAAAATCAATGAGTGAAAGATGATTATCCCAATTATGTTTGAATTCCAACACACACACCCTCAACATGTCCTCTAAAGTTTGAATTGACCTCTAGGCTTGTCCATCGGTTTAAGGATGAAAGGAGGTACTCAACTTCACCTTAGTACCAAGTCCTCTTTGAAATGACCTCCAAAAGTGAAAAGTAAATTGGGTGCCATGATCTTATTTGATCGACCTAGTCATACCATACAGGTTCAGCAACTCTTGGATATACAACCTTGCATAATCTTTGGCACTAAAGGTAGTCTTGACTGGTAGGAACTAAGCCGACTTAGTCATTTGGTTGATAATAAACCATATTGAGTGAAATTGACTTCGGGTCCGAGGCAAACCAACTATAAAATCCGTGTTTGCATCTTCCTACTTCTAAGTAGGAAATTCAATATCTTGAGTCAAACCATCGGGCCTTTGGTGCGATACCTTCATCTGTTGACAATTAGGGCATTCAGATACAAACTTGGCTATACCCTTCTTCATACAATCCCAGCAATACACTTCCCTTAAATCCCAATACATCTTAGTAGATACTAGGTGAATAAAATAATGAGAGTTATGGACTTCACTCATGATCCCTCTCCTAAGATCATCCACATCCGGAACACATAATTCATCTTGATATCGAAGCATACCATCTCCCCCTTAGGAGAAAACTTCTATCTTCTTTTCAGCCACTAACTTCTTCAAGTCAACCAATGATGGATCTAGATCTTACTTAGCCTTAACAAAAACAACCACGAAAAGTTTGGCCCCATTCTAAACATGAATACCACCATTATTAGAGTCGGTCAACCTAACACCCAGTCTATCCAAAACGGTGAACATCTTTTGCCAACTTTTTCTTCCCTTCATCAACTTGAGCCACACTTCCTATAAATAGCCTACTAAGAATATCAGCTACAATACCAGCCAGGGATGATATTGCACACTCATGTCATAGTCCTTTACGAGTTCCAACCTTCTCATTTGCCTTAAGTTAAGAATCCTTTGAGTAAATGCATATTGAAAACTCTTGTGGTCAGTGAAAACATCAGCATGCACCACAAATAAATACTGTCTCCAAACCTTCAAGGCAAACAACACCACCGCTAACTCAAGATCATGAGTTGGGTAATATTGTTCATGCACCTTCAATTCCTTTGACGGATAAGCTATCTCCTTACCATGTTGCATAAGTACACAACACAACCCAATCTAAGAAGCATCATAATACACCACAAACCCATCTTAGCCAGTCAAGCAGGAGTCGATGTAAGCCGATCCTTTGGAGTCTCAAAACTCTTCTCACATTCATTTAGCTATATAAACTTGACCTTTCTTTGATTCAACTTGGTCAATGGAGATGCAATAGATGAGAAACCTTCAACAAACCTCCTATAAACCAGCCAACCAAAGAGAACTCTGAATATCCAAAGGAGTCAATGGTCAAGGCCAATTCTTCATGGCCTCAGTTTTCTTCGGGTCAACCTTAATACTATCATCGTACACAACATGGCAAAAAAAAGATACCTCGCCCAACCAAAACTCACATTTACTAAATTTTGCATACAACTTCTTCTCCCTTAAAGTCTGAAGGACCAACCTCAAGTGATACCTTTGCTTCTGCTCACTTCAGGAATAAATAAGGATATCATGATGAAGACAACTATAAAACTATCAAGGAATGGCTTGAACACCCGAATCATAAGATCCATAAACAAGGTCGGAGCATTAGTCAACCCAAAAAACATCACCACAAAGTCAAAATGCTCAGACCTAGTCAAAAAGCCTTCTCCGAAATATCGCACTCCCTAACCTTCAGTTGATGATAACCAGAACGGAGGTCAATCACTGGGAAATGGGTCGTCCCTTGAAGTTGATCAAAAAGTCGTTGATTCTTGGTACTAGATAATTATTCTTGATGGTTGCCTTATTCAATTGCCTATAATCAATACATATCCGAAGAGACCCATTTTTCTTTCTTACAAATACCACCTCTTGGCAATATACTTGCTCTAATGAAGCCTTTCTCCAATAAGTCCTTCAATTGGTCTTTTGATTCCTTCAACTCGATCGGTGCCATACGATATGGAGGAATAGAGATCGGTTGATTATTCAAGAGTAGATCTGTGCCAAAGTCTACTTCCTTTTCGGGAGGAATACCGGGCGAGTCTTCAGGAAATGCATTCAGAAACTCATTCACCACCAGAACCGATTCACGAGTAGGTGACACAGACTCCACATACTTGGCTCTTAAAGTATGATAAATTCACCCCTTAGAGATCATCTATCGAGCCTTGAGGCTGGAAATAAACTGACCTTTGATAGTGGAGTCACTACCTTTCCATTCAAGAACGGGCTCATCCAAAAAAATTGGAACTTGTATTTTCGGGTTCTATAAATTATAGAGGCATATGAAGCATGCAACTAATCTATCCCGAGAATCACATGAAAATCAAAAATCTCAAGTTCCATAAGATCCCATGGGAAGACTTTATGAAACATAGAAAAAGCGCAACCTCGATTTACCCTATGAGGAACAACAGATTCACCCATGAGAGAATAGATTGAAAAAGGCTCCCTCAAGATTTCAGGACTCAAACCAAACTTAACAGCCAACAAAGAAGTCACAAAAGGTAAATTGGCACCCAGATCAAGCAAAGAATAAACATCAAAATCAAATAATTTTAACATACCGGTCATAACATCTGGTACTTCACTCCATTTCCTATCGAGCATGCAAAGCATGGAACCTGTTGTTTCTAGGGGACCACCTGGTGGAGCTCTTTGTTGGAATTGATTACCTCAAACTATATGACCCTTCTTCAGTGCCTTTGGAAAACTAATGAGCTTGTGACCTTTCTCCCCACATCCAAAGCAATCACCCGAGTCCCATATGCACTTCCCAAAATGAATCTTTCCACACTTGTCACATCATTGATGCAATGGCCCACCCTCAACAAGTGCCTTTAGAGGAGGCACCTTAGCATTATAAAACCTTGCATTAGAAACTTAGCCCTATTGGAAGCGACCATAGCCACCACTCCTTGGAGTCGGAAAACCCACTATCACAACAGGCCCTCTTAGGATCATGCATCCGCTTCTCCTTGAGCTTTCTCCTTCAATCTGTTTAGCATCTACCATAAGACTGAAGATGTCCATATTCTGAATAAGCATAGTTGTATGATATTCTTTCACAACCAAGTTAGAGATCATACAAATAAACTTGTGCATTCTTGCAAGGGGGTCAGCCACAAGCATAGAAGCAAACTTGGAGAGCTTTGTGAACTTGAGGGCATAGTCTCTTACACACATACCACCCTATTTGAGGTTGATAAACTTAGTCACCTTGCCTTCCCTAAGTTCAAGTGGGAAGAAACAATCTAAAAATGCAAACTTGAACACTTCCCAATGAACAGCATCACCATAAACCCTGTCCATCAACCATTGGGTGTGCAACACTTGAGCCACATCTTTCAACTGATAAGTAGCCAACTCAATCTTCTCCTCAGAAGTGACTCCCATAAAAGTCAACACCTTAGTGAGCTCATCAATGACCTCTTAAGCATCCTCATCATCCTTTAACCCATAGAACTCCGAAGGATTCATCTAGGTGAAATCTCTCACCCTAAAAGCTGGAGTGGGATCTCGAGGATGATTAGGTTTCCTAGTCTGAGAAGTCACCACCTAGACAAGAGTAGCAAAGGCCGTATAGAATTCACCATTAGAGATAGGCTCTCACATAGGCCCTTTGGGAACTTGGTCCTCACAAGCCAAGGCTGATCTTGGAAGGGGAGATTTTCATGGAGGCATCTTCTGTAATGTAGCAAGGATACCAACACGATAAGGAAACCAAACATATGGTCCAAAGCACAACATAAGACATGAAGAAGTTAGATAATTCCTAGAGCACCATCATAGCCCCCATTCATAAGTATGGTGCACTTCATACCCATGAGTATGACTCTATTCGACGTAGTGTGTTCAACTCCAAGGATCATTTACAAGCCTAATATTTCGACACCAAGCTTTTCATGACCTGTACCTAGGGCTTAGGAGTAACAAGGCAAATGAAAACCCTAGAGTCTCAAGTAAAACCTCATAATAGTCCATTCACACATCAATGGTTCAGAAGTGCATAGAAATAATAAACACATGATTCTAGGGGATGAGGGGATAGGACGTAATATGGATTAACATAACACGTTAGCACATAGGAACTAGGAGGGGGGTAAGTATAACTCACTCTATGGGGGCTATACAGAACTTAGGATCTTCTATGTCATAACATGAATCCATAACATAAGTCATAATCATTCCATAATGGCCATAACCATTAAATAACCATATCAATAATCATAAATCTCTGAATACAACACATAGCATATAAACATAAAGGAGTCTTCAGGATGTCCAATAATGCGTCTAATCATAAGATAGGATGGGGCCAAGACACATCTCAGGCTCACCCTTAAAGTAAATAACATAACTAAGCAACATAGGTAGAGGAATGGTGGTTTGTCCTTGGAAAGTAGGACTCACCATAACAAGTGTCTCAAGTTCCAAATCTAGCCATTGTACGGTGGACGGAGGTAGTCCTCGATCTCTACATAGTTAGATCATGTAAGCAAAAGTATGCGTTAGTACATTTGAATGTACTAACTATATGGGCATGCAATGCATATGTCCTATCAAACCTGCATTTAATGTTAGATGACTAGGGGACATATGTAGAAAGAATCACATAACAAGGGAATAGTTTATATCAATATGCCATGAGGTGCATGATGCATGAATGTGAAAATACTTCGTATATAATGAGGATGGGACCGTAATCAACATAAGACCATTTGAGCTATAACTTGGAACTTCTTCATCTACCCCACAATGGATAAAGAGGTGACCTACTTGCCAAAGTTAGATCCATAATGATTCATCATCCACAAAGAGTCATAACATATCTTTGTTATGCACATAGTTCAAGAGAAATGATTATGGAACCTTAGGGATAGCCCATCCTGCCTGCAATCCCATCGGTGCTAGGTCATCATCCCACAAGGATACATATACATATATGTGTTTGCAAAAGAGGCATAAGTCTTTAAAAACATAACAATTCATACTTAGGCTTAAAGGCCAAATGACATTTTGCATGATCATGAATACTTACGATAAAAAGCCAAATCAGACTTCATGTCATACTTTTCATGCATAAGAATAGCCTCATTAGGTAAAAGATATGAGAAAGGAGTATGGGCCCTTGGAGATAGTCCACTCTGCCTTTATCCTTAATTCTACGTTCCTTTGAGTACCTTCATAAAAAAGCCCTATGGACGCTTGGGGATAGCCCACCCTACCTCCAACCTCAATTGGTGCTCCATAAACATAAGCATTTGGTGTAAATATTCATCACCTTAGACATTTATGTGATCACATTCTTTCCATATCCATACTTTACTTTGAAACATAATCATCATCAGAATTGGGAATTAGCACACATAGTAAACTTCATGAAAACCATAGTCATGTATGCATGCCATGAATGAGAAGAGAAATAGCATGGGTAATAGATATTCAATCTTAAATATACAATACAATATGGAATTCAAGAAAATCCATAAGTGAAATTCATATTTAAATCATAATATAGATTATCCATGGTCAAATCAAGCTTTAAAAGGGGACATGTACATTCTGATCTTCATAACATCAATTTAATTGATCATATTAAGGCTTAAAATCACTTCAAAATCAATAATAAAACATAGCTCATGCATCAATTAAATTTAATAAACAATAATCTTCAAAACCCATATTTAAAGTAAGCTAAAATTCCATAAAATTGAGTGTAAAAGAGTTTGGGTCTTCTTTGTTGGAAGGGATCAAGAATCAATCCAACATACCTTAGCTAATGGAGGAGATGCAAGAAGAAATTTGATGAAGAAAAGTGTTTTCCCTTGATTACCAAGCTTAGTCTTCACAAAAGCATTTGTGAGAGTTCTTAAGGAGAGTTTAATATAATTCTAAGTGTAGGAATGAATTTTAATGAGAGAAATAAATTGTAGGCCATTTGAATGTCTTTAGGTAGCATATAAAGTCACAAAAGACCCTTAAGATAAAACATAATTACGAAAATGCCATTAGTGAAACGAGCAGAAAAATTGAAGTCATGGGTCTCAAGGAGAGGTATATGGCCCGTGATGATATATATAGACTATGTACTTGCTCCGTGATTCAACACCTACAAAAATTCTCTGTCAAACGTCCGAGATAGTCATACTTAGGAAATGTCAACATAGGCATCCATATGGTTGGTCTTATGGTCCATACCAAGGTATAAAGACCATGTACTCCACTGTATCACATCAATTAGAAAATCTTTCATTGTAAAGTTTCGAGACAGTGATCCAATTCTTTGAAATTTTTCACTCTGGCACATATACGGGGGACCACATGGACATGAGGTTCATACAGTCCATTAGACGGTCCGTGTGACATACCTTGGCTTCAAAACTTGTTAATTTCCAAGGCGAAGGCTATTACACGGTCCACTACACGATCTGTAAAGCCTCACACGATCCGTGTGGGATTCATGTGTGGTATACCTTAGTCAAACTCCACATTAAAGCCAACATACCCAACTCAAGGCTAATGGCCACTTCGAGGAGGCTCCACATGGTTTGTATAGCCTCACACGGATAGTGAAGGCTTCCAGAGAGCCTCACCTTGGTCCAAATTTTCCGAAAGCAAATTCCAAGCTCTATTAAGGTCGTGCAACATCCGGGTCCTTACATCGACATACAATCAGAACAAGAAATTCCTGGGGGCGGGATCTCAGGACTCAAGCTATGGGGATGGAGGACATGGAAATGACCATCATACAATAATCAACAAGCAAGTCTAAGGGGCAAGATCAGACTCAAGCTATGGGAGCAGGGAGTTAGGAATTCACCATATCTTTAACACATCATAGAACATCAAGATAAGATTGGTCATAAGCTTAGCCTCCACAAGCATCAATCATAACAAGGCTCATACGTAGAGTTTCATGATTGAAAGGATAGGGGCCAAGACATGTCTCAGGCTCTCATCAAAGCAAAAGATATAAGATAACCATAATATATCTTAGGTAGATAGAAAGTGGGTGTTGTCCTTGGAATAAAGGACTCACCCAAAGCAAACTTCCACAAATCGAAACTAGCCATGAAGAGATGGATGAGGAAAGCCTCCAAGTCCCTACATAGTTAGATCCTCTAGGCAAAAGAATGTATTAGAACATTGGAATGTACTAAGTGTGAGGCATGTATAGGAACATGATAATATGTATTTGTGTGTGTGTGTGTGTATATATATATAAAGAAGTATATAGGAAAGAATGTCATAATATTATGTCTTAAATCCATGTTGCATGAATGCCATAATATATGGACAATGAGGGGATGGGACATCACCCAACATATAAGACTATTCGAACTATTACATGGAATTCCAATGTCTCTTCGACATCAAAGAAAGAGTGATCTACTTGCCAAAGGTAGACCACACCTATCCTTGTGGGAACACCACCCATTTTTGAGGGGTACCTTACCTTACGGGAAAACCACCCATTTATGAGAGTATTTTACATGTGCATAACCATCCACAAAGAGGCATAAAAATGAATCTATGCTTGTACACAATTATGAGAAAGGTAGGATTTACTAAAGGACCTCGTAGTAAAGCTTGTACCTCCTTGCTGCAGTTATGAGAAAGGCAGCATTACTAAAGGGCCTCTTAGTTCGAGCTCTCACCTTCAATCTCATTCGGTAATAAGTCATTATTCCATGTGAATACATATAGATATACATGCTTGAAATAGGAGCATAAGTCTTTTCGAATCATATTCATGCATACTTAAACTTAAGAGCCAAATCATACTTCAAGATAATACGTGTTTGGTCTTAAAGGCCAAATTATACTTAAATGCATGATAACATACATAGGAATAGCTCATTCATGCTTGAATGTGATGGTGAATATTTACCCATAATTGCTTAAAACCAATCATAAACATTATAGGATAAAATGTCATGTCATAACAATACTTGTCATGAAATCATAGTGATAATGGTTATTGGGTAATAACCTACATCATAAATCTCATAAAATACTTTTTTCATATGTGATTATCCCATGAGGGATGAAGGAATAACATGATTACTTGGAATTCATAATAAAAATATCATAATAAAATGAAATCATAATTGAAACATACTTGAATTATCCATGCATAAATTCATCATAAAAAGGGATATGCATATTCAGTTCTCATAAAATATATGTAAATTTACATAATAAGACTTAAATAACATTAAAATGATCAATTGAAATCAACCCACAACTTAATTTCATAAAATTGAAGTTATATCACAAGACACACTTGTAAATAATACTTAGAAATCATGAAATTGGAGAAATAGATTTTGGGGCTTCATGATTGGAAGGAAATCATAAAAGAAACCACACATACTTTGATGAACTTAGGAAGATTAAGATGAAATGGACTTGATCTCGAAGCACCCTTGAAGTCCTTAGCTAGAATCTTTGAAGCTTGGCTTAAATGGAGTTTAGGAATTTAAATTCTAGATTTAAGTGTCGAAAATAGAATGAAGTGAATAATATGACTAAGTAATAGATTTGAAAGTCCTAAAAAACCAAAGGTTTATATCAATGCACCCAAATTACCCTTAATGAAATGAGGTTAATAATTGATGAAGTGTACTGCACAGCACCCTAAATGGACCATGGTCTTTCACGAAATGAAAGAGGCAACTCCTTAACGTCTTGCAGCCTCGTGTTTAGATGTGATTCACGAAACAACCATAGGCAAGATTCTAAATAGAAACGACTTTGTAGACTTTCTAGGATGACCTGCTCTGATACCACTTTTGTCATGCCTCCTAATCTATAAAGGCAAACAGGAACCCAATGCCCTCGAGGCCCGAGAGAACTAATATAAAACCTTTGCTAATCATGCATATGACTATGACAACTATAAAATGCTAAAAGTTCATACAAGCTATTAAGAAAAGGGATCAAAATATATAGCACTAGAACTTATATATCGGGTCGTTGAGGCAACGACTATTTAGAGACAAAATGCAACTGAACTATATACAATAAGACTACAAAGCCTCTATAAGATAGAAAATCTTAACATAGGTCGAGACAGGACCCGCCTTACATCAAACTATTATATAATACCAAAATTCATATACTACAGTCTTAGTAAAGCCCAGATTAACTAAGAGCTCACCAAAAGCATCTAGGCGTCGGATGCACCTACATTGGAAGTCTACTAGCTATAGTACCTATACCTGCACCATGAATTGCAGCATCCCCCAATGGGACGTCAATACAAAGTAATGCACTAAATATGTAAGGTAATAGCCAATGTAATATAAGAACACAAGTAACACAAAGTGACAGTATTTAAATGCACTACTATAATAAAGGACCACCTAGGTTACACTTAGGGAACCATGTACATTACATTCTTTTCTTTACTCTTCCGTATTTTGTGAACTTCTTTAGGCATGTATTAAGTGTAACCAGCTAATCAGTGGTAAAAAGAGGATTACCCATGCAAGGCATTTTAACCCTGGGATGCTGTCCTCATAACTGTACAAATTGGGATCGACCCATGCTAGGCTCTTGCCCCTGGGCTGCCACCCTTATGAACAAGTGAGATCGTCAGATGCTAGGCTTTTGCCCCTGGGCTGCCATCCACACACTATGAAAACTGGTTCAAGTTATTCTTTAATATTTTGAGATAGCATTTGGGAAGCTCACTTATTTATAGTGACATGAGTAATGGATTTCAAGACAAAAAATATGGAATAAGATAGTCTTACATACCTTATATTTTAACCAACAACTACACACTTCAACCCCCCTTAAACTAACGTTAGCACACTACTTTGTAGCTTCATAGAACAACAGCTACATGCTTGATGAACAATAGGTTCACACAACCCTTACGCTAATGGTGAATCCCCACACCCTCCTTTCATACATTAATACAACTCTATGCACCCCTTACCAAAGTCACCCGAAGTTGCCTCTATCAACATTATACATGAAATAGCAATTATTCATAGGATTTGGAGAAAAAGACAGATAAAATAACTAATTACCTCATTATAACTATCATCAACAATTCTATGAGGTCCCCCACTGCCTGTTAGCAACAAAAAATATATGGAATCCTAAACGGCCTCAACATCATTTAGTACAGTTAGGTAATTTTTCAACATTTCCGACCACCTTCCTTGAATTCTTACAATGAATGTGTAGACAATTCTTCATTTAAACCTACACATAAAGAGAGGGACAAACTGGGGCAGTATCTTACCTTAATTTCTGAAGATTTGCTCTCTCAGCTCGTACTCTTTCAAGAGGTAAAACTTCTTTTCACACTTAAACCAAATAAGAAAAGAGAACTCCCTTAGTAACAAAGAAGAGTTGGGCAATCAACTTGGGGAAGGGTCTACCCCCATATTCTAAACATAAGCATCCTAAAAGGGTAATATTTAGGTAAGAACCAACATAAACCCATAAGATTTCTACTTACTTTGGCTCGAACAGAGGAGTATTTCTCCTAAAACTCTAGGAGTGTTTTGAGGTGGCTGCTATAAGCTTTGAGAGAAGGAAAGAGTGGTAGAGTGAAATCTGATTTTTTTTACTATGTAATAATCAAGAGTAAAATGAAGTAAATATGACCTTATAACATGGATACTCCACCATCCTTATTTCTGTCTTTGTTGGCCACAAATTGCTAATTAGGTGATACATCACTTAGCCTTTTTCTAAGCTGCTCAAAGGTCAAACTAGTTGATGCACCTACTTCACTTGTTTAATTCTATTTAGCTTAGATAGGTAATTCGACTAGAACTCTCATTAAGTTTGTAAAGAAGTCCATGTAGGTGATGCACCTAATTGTCACCTACTAGCTTAATTTAGTCAAGCAAGCATCTCATTAATATTACTTCATTTTATCAATCATTAATCCCTTATGTTGTGTCTTAATACTTCACTTTAAACATTCAAATCAAGTGTAGCACCTTGTTATCCGAAATTTGAATGCTATCATCGAGCATAACGCGGACTCACACCTGCTGAAACATGTGGGACTTTATTTTTCTGAAAATAGGAAATGTCTTCCGGAAATCAAACAAACCACAACTCTTATATCAAAATACAACTTTCTTAATTTTAGCCAGAATTATTTTTCAAGAACTTTCTCTAAATCTAGTTTTTATTTTTATAAAAAAGCAAAGTAGGACCAATCTTAAATCATTGTCGTCTAAATATCTAAACAAAAACTGTTCTCCCCCCATCCTAAATTACTTTTTCGATTTCATTTCTCGAAAGTCAAACCGTATAAGATTTAATTAACATTTTAAGATATAATTGCAACCTGTAAATTTTTTGTAGTTAAAAAATTTAAAACTATTGAAAGAAAAAATCCCTCCCCAAACAAGACTTCTAAAATAACTAAATTGTAGATGCTATTATGTTGTTGGCGGTAAGGGAAGACCTATCGTCAATCTGAGTCCAAATATTTTCTCAAAAAAAGAAGTAACCAAATATAGATGTGATTTATATTTTTCATTTATGAAAAAACAAAAATAATTATGCTATCGTCTTGACTTTCACTGCAAAGTAAAATTCAAATATGATAACTTTGTCATGGCAAAAATCCTAATAAGAATAAACATAAAGATGGATATTAGTTAATCACTACTAGTCAGCAGGAATATATAATTGGTGAAGAGTGATGATTAAAAAAGTTTTAATAAGTATATATTTAGATTGGTTGTCAATATTAATTTAGCTTTTCCTATATGAAATCCTCTGCTTGGCAAGTAATGACTTTTTGTTAGCGTGTATTTGTCCTCATTAAATTGCTACCAATCCAAATCTCTTTGTTTTGAAAGCAAATATGTATGTGTTTGCCAATAATCAGTAAGTAGAAACAACATTTTGACATTTAAATAATGACAACTTGTCTTCATTATTTCATTACTAATTTGAACCCTTCCTTTCAAAGACATAAGATCACATTAATAGGTAATGTCCAATTATATATCTTTTGATGCTCTGTTGTTAAGCAAGTACCTACCTTCACATTCTGTTCATATTTCAGTTTATTTTGTACTCATTGAGATCTTGTAAAAATCAAATGAGTCTAATTTAGTAACGTAGAAAATTACGTAAACAACCTGCTCTAATATGTTGTTCGTGTTAAATGATTTTTGACATGTTGTTGGACGACATTTCAATGTTTTAAAAGGTCAAAAATTTGTGATCAAAAATCTAATTTGATCAAAGAGAAAATGAACATCGTGAATGAAAAAGACAAATTAGGATGTATGGCATAAGTGATTTTTCAAGAAATTTCCTTGGACAGCCAGTTAAGTAGATTTATACTTCACACGACAAGAAAGTCCTTTTCTATCTTCCTTCAGAATTTCTCTTTAAAAATAATATATTAGGATTCGACTATTGCTTAGATAATCATTTAGGCGTCATTTGTTTCCATTGTTACTACGACCTCTATATTTCAATAGGCATATGAATATAAATATTTTCATTAAGATCTAGATGTTAAGATCTGAGTACTAAGATGTGGTCTCTAGATCTAAACATTAAATCATTAAAACTATTTATTTTTAATATTTGAATGTGCATATGAAATTAAATATTATCAATAAAATATTACTCCTCCGTAGTAAAAGGAATGAACTAATTTGATTTGTCATGGAGTTTAAGAAAATAAAAAAAGACTTTTTAATCTTGAAGTTCTAAATTAAAGTTGTCACAACCCAAGTGTAGGGCCTCAACGTAACACGGAGAATGAGAACTTGAAGGGACTCCAAACAAGCCTCTTAGCATATCATTTACACATTCTTGGTTGTGGAAGCAATTAAGCAACAACAACAGAGTATGAATAAGGATAAATGGATTAAGGGAAGTCTTTGATAGCATAAAACATAGGATACTCAAGAGTCAAGATCATAGCTTAATTACATCACTTGTCCAACAACACCTCTAGCATAGATTGGACGGGGGCCAAGACACTTTCCGGGCTCACCCTCATCATACTAAAGTTCAACATAAAGAAATGACATAACCAAGAGTAACATAGCTAGTGTCCCCAAACTTGAGGACTCACCAAAGCTCATCTTCAAGATATTAAATCTAGCCACGTGAAGGATGATCATGAGCTCCAGTTCCTACATGGTAACATCATGTAATCATGGAGTATGTGTTAGTATTTTGACTGTACTAAGTATGTAGGATGCAATGCAACAAGAGATATACAAAATAGTCAAAATGCATAATCATAAGCAAGGGATAGTATATTAACAACATGACATGCATGATCAATGCTTGAAATAAAACATTCCTGTATAAAATATAATACATGTGTAGGAAGAGACCATATCTATCTAGCCCAACCAGGCTTTGCTTGAACTCCAAGGCCTACCACCCCCTTGGAAGGTGATTGAGGTGCATACCCCTCAACAAGGTAGTACGGGCTTGCCACCATTCGACAAGGTGACTGAGGTACATACCTCTCAACAAAGTAGTATGGGCTTGCCACCCCCCGACGAGGGGATTGAGGCATTTACCCCTCAACAAGGTAGTACGAGCTCAACACCCCCTGGCAAGGTGATTGAGGCTTAACATCCCCTCCACAAGGTGATTGGGCTTGACACCCCTCCACAAGGTGATTGGGCTGAACACCCCCAGCAAGGTGTGGTCAACTTGCAACACAATAGATACTTTTCATTAATTCATCACATGCATACATTCCTTGCATAATCATAAAGGCACTTGACTCACAAGTCATGCAATAGATCATCAATAACTCAAGAATCCTTAAGAAGACATTTTATCAAACACTTGACGAGTATGTAATGATAGTTCAAAATCATGCAATTCAAGAGTGAAATCATTAGAGATGCCTGGGCTATGAGGGCTCTCAGCCACATGGATAGTTTAATGTGCTCATCAGCGCCTGACCCTGAGATGTGGATCATCCAAGGCACCACCCTCATGCAATATAGCTTGAAACCCCTCATCAAATCTCATAATAGATAATAGAGTCATAGCTCAAAACATGCTTAAACAGACAAATTTCATAAAACTCCAACATAGTTTATAATCAAATTCATAATAAGAGATACCCATATATAATCCAACTTGAAAACATGTAGTTTACATAAAAAACAAGGTTTGGCATCATTGGTGAAAGGACCCAATGGTTGAAACCCACATACCTCAACTTTGGAGATTTCCTTGATGAAGATTTGAATGAGAACTTGAAACTTGAATGAAATTCTTAAGATCCGGAAATGAGTTTGGGACACTTGAATTTGGATGAAATATTGTCTAAGTGTTAGAGAGGGTTTTGAGAGTGTATTGAATGATATGAGATTGAAAAATGACTAAGTATAGGTGTTTTTACGCATAGAATGGCATGGGTCCAAGACCTCAAAGCCTTATGCCAAAATACTGAAATTGACAACAAAAATACATATCTTCGTGCCCTTGGCGCATCATGCCTCTGGCGTAGATCGACACTGGATAAGCAAAATTTTGAAAAATGAAATTTTGCTACGGTTGCTCTAAATTGGGGTTATACTCATTTTCCACTTAATTGTTTCCCCTGATTACTAATATGAAGTCAGAATTTCGATATAACACACGGATTTTGAGATATATAGAAATTACGATTATGGGCATTTCCAAGGCACACTTTTGGGCACTTTTTGGGGAGTTCCAATATCTCCTCCTTGGGACCATTCATCCTTGAATGTCAAAGAAACGTACATAAGAGAAGTAATCAAGATAATTTCAGCCAACATATGAATGCAACAATTCATTTAAACATCATTTTCAAAAATCTGAACATGAGTGTCAAAAATCACCATAAACTTGCCAACATAAACATCAATGCAAATGACATAAGGGTTGACACTTAAGACTTAAAATCACATAGGGGACTTAAATTAGTACCTTAGGCTTGAGTAGAGTGGAAAAGATATGGGTATCGCTTTTGGATGTCCGCCTTGGCTTCCTATGTGGGACTTTCAACTTCTTGGTTCCTCCACAGGACCTTAACGGAAGGTACATCCTTGTTCTTCAACCTCTTCACTTGTCTATCCAAAATTTCTACTGCGACCTCTTAATAAGTCAAATTGTCTTCAACAACACCCATAACACCTAAAGGAACAGTGGCACTTGGGTCACCCATACACTTCCTCAACATAGATACATGAAAAATTGGATGAACCATATTCATATCAATGGGCAACTCCAACTCATAGGTCACCTTACCAATCCTTTTCAACACTCTATAAGGACCCACAAGCCTTGGACTTAATTAACCTTTCTTGCCAAACCGTAGCACACCCTTCATGGGTGAGACTTTCAAATACACACAATCACCAACTTTAAATTTAAGATCCCTTCTCCTCACATCGGAATAGGACTTTTGTCGACTTTGGGTTATTTTCAACCTATAACTTATCAACCTCACCTTTTCCAAAGTTCCATGACTAAGTCTGAACCCAACAAAGCTATCTTCACCACCTCAAACAATCCAATTGGGATCTACAATGTATACCACAGAGAGCCTCCAAAGGAGCCATAGCAATGCTTAAATGATAACTATAATTATAATCAAACTCAATAAGTGGATTGAGGACCATGATCTGAAATGATAGACAAAGGAACCCCATGCAATCTAAACAACTTGTGAATGCACAATTTAGCATAACCTTTGGCACCATATGTAGGTTTGATCGGTAGGAAATGAGCCGACTTTGTCATTCTATCAACCTCAACCCAAATAGAATCAAAAAAATGATTTCTAGTCTTAGGCAACCCAACCACAAAATCCATGTTCATTTCCTCCCACTTCCAAGTGGGAATATCTATATCTTGGGCTAGAACACTAGGGATAGAAAAAGAGAAGGGTGTGGATGTGTCTAATTTGACAAGTGAAAAGGAAACCATTTCATCACACAAGAGTTCAATTTTATGGAATATCCTTTCAGGAAAAAAAAAGTTGATGTCTCAAGATCAGAATTCATTAAATCGTTCATTTCTTAAAAATTATGTGCTTTGCCGTTGATGCTCAACTTTCACTTGTTGGCAATTACGTCAACCGAGTACAAACCTAGCAATATCTCTCTTCATACCACCCCACCAAAGCACTTCCCTCATATCTCTATACATCTTTCTAAAATCGGGGTGAATAGATTAGGAAGAATTATGAGCCTCATCTAAAATCTTCTTTCTCAAGTAATCGACATTAGGCACACACAACCTGCCTTTATCCCTAAGGGAACTATCTCCCCTTGGGAGAAAACCTCCACTTTACCATCTCTCACCATGGCCTTCAACTCTAACAAGGGGGGGTCAAGATCTTGCCTTGCCTTCACCTACTCAATCAATGAAGATTTAGAACCATCAACAACTACTTCATCACCGTTATCTACCTCTTCAAACTTAACCCCTAATCCAGCCAACCGATGAACCTCTCTATCAACCTCCTTACCACCATCATCAATATGAGCTAGGCTACCCATAGACACCCTACTTAGAGCATTGGCCACAATATTAGCGTTACTGGGTTGATAATGTACACTCATATCATAATCTTTAAGAAGCTCTAACCACCTTCTTTGTCTCAGGTTGAGATCTTTTTGAGTGAACATGTATTGGAAACTCTTATGATCGATAAACACATCAACATGAACTCCATACAAATAACAACGCCAAATTTTTAAAGCAAATATGACGATGGCCAATTCAAGATCATGGGCAAGATAATTCTTTTAATGCACCTTAAGTTTTCTAGAGGTATAAGCTATCAGCTTACCATTTTGCATCAAAACACAACCCAAACCAATTCTTGAGGCAACACAATAAAGCGTGAAACAACTCATCAAATCTCGTAATAGATCATAGATTCATAGCTCAAAAAATGCTTAAAGAGTCAACATTTCATGAAACCCCAACATAGTTTATAATCAAATTCATAATAAGAGATACCCTTAGATAATCCAACTTGAAAACATTCAATTTACATAAAAAGGAAGGTTGGGCACCATGGGTGAAAGGACCCAATGGTTGAAACCCACATACCTCAACTTTAGAGATTTTCTTGATGAAGATTTGAATGAGAATTTGTAGCTTGAATGAAATTCTTGAGATCAGAAAATGAGTTTGGGACACTTGAATTTGGATAAAATATTTGGCTAACTGTTAGAGAGGGTTTTGAGATTACCTTGAGTGATATGGGGTTGAAAAATGACTAAGTATAGATTTTTTTACGCATAGGAGGGCATGGGCCCAAGACCCTAAGCCTTAGGCGAAAACAGTGAAATTGGCAACAAGAATACATATCTTCGTTCCCCTGACGCATCGCGCCTTCGGTACGGATCGACACTGGATAAGCAAAATTTTAGAAAATGAAATTTTGCTATGGTTGCTCTAAAATTGCGGTTATACCCATTTCCCAGTCAATTTTTCCCCATGATCACGAATATAAAGTCAGATTTTTGATGTCACGCATGAATTTTGAGATATGTGAAGATTATGATTATGGGCATTTTCGAGGCATAGTTTCGAGCACTTTTTGGGGCGTTTCAAAAGTAATGTCAGATGTACTAAAATGCTCCTATAGTTTTGTTGTCTTAAACATGTCACATGAAAAGTTGAAACTAAAGTGGTACCAAAAAAAGAAACGGGTCTTTTTTTGAAAAAAAATACTAAAAAGGAAATAAGGTCATTCCTTTTTAAATCGAGGGAGTATAAAATTTTCATTTCAATAAAAATATTACTTTTTGATTAAAAAATAATATTTTAAATATTTTGATTAAAATTTAAACTATACAACAACAACATACCTAGTGGAATCACATAAGTAAGGTCTGAGAAGGGTAAATATATGCAGATATTACCACTACCTCATAGAGATAGTAAGACTGTTTTCTAAAAATTCTCGTCTGAAAAATCAAGCCTCATAAGCAAAAGATACTAGATATGGAAAAAAAGGAAAAGAAAAGAAAAAATAAAAATGACTAATAATGAAAGGCAAAAAATAGTATGTAAATACGATAAAAATAACAAATATAAGACGAATAATGACAACGGGGGATATAAATACACGACTACTCCTACTATCCTACTATATCACAAGGCAATACACCAACCTACCCCTACTAGCCTATTAGCCTTCTATCTTAATAAGGAACCTCCAATCCTTTATATCTAAGGTCATGTCCTTGGTGAGATAAAATTTTGTCATATCTTGTCTGATCATATCCCCCTAATACCTCTTCGGTCTACCTCTACCCTTCGATGTAACTCCTTGATGTAACCCTTTGATGTAACCCCTAAATCCAACCTCTTGCACCTCTTAACAAGAGCATCAGTGCTTCTTCTCTGCATATGTCCAAACCATGACAGTCTCACTTCTCTCATCCTGTTAGCCATAGGGGCCACCTCTAACTTCTTCGAGATGGTCTCGTTCCTAATCTTATCACTCCTGATATGTCTGCACAGCCATCTCAACATCTTCATCTCTAGAACTTGCATCTTCTGAACATGTGTTTTTAATTGGTCAGCACTCCACCCCATAGAGCGAAGACGGTCTAACCACCATTCTATAAACCTTTTCTTATAAGTTTAGTGGGTATCTTTTTATTACACACTACTCCAGAGACAAGCCCCCATTTCATCCATGCTGCCCTAATACGATATGTGACATTATTATTTATATTGTCACTACTCTGGATGATGGACCAAAGATACTTAAAGTTTTCTCTCTTTGAAAAAGATTGAGTGGCAAGCGTCACTTCAATGTTTGCTTCATCTCTTTCAACCACGAATTTATACTTCAAATATTTTGTTTTGGTCCTGGTCAGTTTGAACCTTTTGGATTCCAAAGTATACTCCAAACCTCCAATCTATCATTATCTTTACCCCGAGTCTCATCAATCAGTACTTTGTCATCTACAGATTGCATATACTATGACACCTTCTCCTATATGGACCGTGTTAGCTCATCCATTACTAACGCAAAAAGAAAAGGGCTCAACACAGATCCTTGATGAAGTCCTATCTCAACTGGAAAAATATTCTGAGTCTTCTCTCACCATTCTTCACAAGTTTTAACACCATCATACATGTCCTTTATCACCCTAATATAAACCATTGGAACACCTTTCACCTCTAGGAATCTCCATGGAAAATCCCTCAAAACTTTGCCACAAGCTTTCTCAAGGTCAATGAACACCATATGAAGGTCCCTCTTTCTCTCCATACATTTCTCTACTAATCTCAAAACAAAATGGATTTTTTTAGTAATCGACCGCCCGGCATAAATTCAAACTGATTCTTTGAAGTAGAAACTCCTTTTCTCACCCTCATCTCCACTACTCTCTCCCAGACCATCATACTGTAGCTTAACAACTTGATACCCCTATAATTTGTCACAGTATTAAATATCACCTTTGTTCTTATACAGTAGAGTAATTGTACTCCTTCTCCATTAATTGGGCATCTTAGCAGTCTTCATAATAACATTAAACAACGTAATCAACCACTCAATACCATCCTTGACCATCTTCCAAAAATCTAATGGAATGTCATCATGTTCGATCGCTTTCCCTCTGTTCATCCTACTAATGGCACATCTAACTTCCTTAACTCTGAGATGCCTATAATAACCAAAATCTCAGTGACTATTGAAGTGTGCCAAATCACTCAAATATCTCTATACCCTTTATCATGTAAGATTTTGTGAAAGTAAGCTTGCCACATTAGCTTAATAGAAGTCTGATCCACCAATACGTCACCCTCCTCATCCTTAATGCACTTCACTTGGTCCATATCGCGTGCTTTTCCCTCCTCTCCTTCATAAGCCCAGAGCTCAAAGGCTTCTCTCTTAGCACTCGTCACTACCATCTTCGATTCTATCTCCGCTATCTTATAGATATCAGTAAGACTTTATTTACATCCTCATCCCTACATTTCGACAACTTCGTATAGAAAATTTTCTTATCTTTCACCTTGCCTTGACCTTCTCCACTCCACCACCAATCACCTTGACGTCCACCAAAGGTCTCTCTCGAAAACCCCTAGTACCTTGGTGGCCACTTTTCTAATATAACCAGCCATGGTATCCCAGATAGTGTTCGGATCTTCGTTAATGCTCCAAGCCCCTAATTACTCAACTTTTTCCCCGTCTCCCGAGAAAGAGAAGGAGTTAGACCACCCCATATAATCCTTGGTTGTGCATAATGAAACGCCCCAAATTGTGCTTTGGAAATGCCCATAAGCATAATTTCCATATATCTCAAAATCCATGCATGATATTGAAAATTCGACTTCATATTCTCGATCATGGGGAAATATTGAGTGGGAAATGGGTATATCTCGAATCTTAGAGGACCCATAGTGAAAAATAATTTTCACTAATTTTTGTAAAACAGTGTCTATCCATGCCCAAGCCACGGTGCACCTGGGGCACGGATCAGAGTTAATTTTGCCTTCGCGGTTGGTCCATGTCGCGAACCAGAAGCGAACCAGTGTTAATTTTTTCTTAACTTTCCTGTGTTGGCCGATGGCATTAGGGTCATAGCTCCTGCTCACTTATGCGTGGAAACACCGATACTTAACCATTTTTCAATTCTATATCACTCAAAACCTTCACAAAAAGCTCTCCAAGACTTAACCAAATATCTCATTTAAATTTCAAGGATTTCAAGCTTAACTTTGGAACTCAAAGATTCACTTTAAGCTCTAAGTTTCCTTCAAGATCATCTTAAGAAAATCCATGTTTGAGGTATGTGGGTTTCATCAATTGGGTTCTTTCAACCTTGGAGCCCAATCTTCCTTTTTATGAAAATTGCATGTTTTCAAGTTGTTTCATCTATGGATATCACTTATTATGGATTATAATTATAAGTTATGTTGGGGTTTTATGAAATGTTGATTAATTATGCATGTTTATCTATTTCAAGCTTATACCATGAATTGGTTTTGTCTATTGAGAATATGCATGTTTGAGCTATGAACTATGACCTTTTATGAGACTTGATGATGGATCTCAAGGTGCCCTACATAAGGGTTTTACTATATGTTGGTGGGTTGAGTTGCATTGAGTTTTCTCATATTATTTCAGTCTTGAATTGGATGATTTTGAACAAGCATTATGAACCCACCAAGTATTTGATAAAATATCATGACTAGGATTCTCATGCTATTGATGATCTATTACATGATTTACAAGTCAAGTGACCATATGATGATTAAGGGCTTACATGTATGCATTGAATTCATAAAAAGTATCTAGAGTTTTGCAGGTAGACCACACCTTGTTGAGGGGGTGACATGCCTAAATCACCTTGTTGAGGGATGACATACCTCAATCACCTTGTTGAGGAGGTGACATGCCTCAATCACCTTGTTAAGGGGTGACATACTTCAATCACCTTGTTGAGGGGGTGACATGCGTCAATCACCTTACAAGGCGGGTGACATGACTTGGATTCCAAGTAGTAGTTCACTTGGTCTATGTCGGTTATAGTCTCTTCCCACACATGTGATATGCATTATGCAAGTTATATAATTTACAAGCATGTTTTACTTCAAGCATTGATCATGCATGCTATATTGATACTATACTTATCTATTGCTTATGATTATGTGCTTTGACTATATTAGCTTATGTCTTGTTGCAACATCCAACATAGTTATGTCACACCCCATGCCCCGTTAGGGTGGACTGGCACCCGTTGCCGATAAGGC
>JAPFFP010077913.1:0-22940 GCA_026153255.1 Solanum medicagineum | reverse complement strand
TGGAATTTACCCCCAAATTAGGCCCTATTGGCCTCATGCCCGTTCTCTTCCTCAATTTCTCCTCCTCCATTTGTTCGGCATAGGTCAACAACTGAGATAAGTCCATGTCACAAATTACCATGGTGGACCGGCATTCTTCACTTACCAAGTCAAAGACCCCCATCACGAGCTTATTCATCCTAAACCTAGGATCGACCACCAAATGAAGAGCATACTTTGAAAGTTAATTAAACTTGAGGGCATACTCCCTCACACTCATAGAACCTTGTTTCAAGTTCATAAACTCTACAAACTTTACTTCCGTAAGCTAAAGAGGGAAAATCGATTAAGGAAAGCCAATTTGAACTCCCCCAGAAAGCACCACATCATGAATTCCCGTTTGACCCTTCCATTGATACTACCATATTTGGGCTACCCCTTTGAGTTGGTACCCTGCAAACACCACCTTTTCATTCGGTCCAACATCCATGATATTCAAGATTTTGTTGACATCATTAACGAACTCTTGTGGATCTTTATCCACCTTTGAGCCATAGAATACTGACGAATTCATCCTCATGAAATCTTTTACCCTAGCCCAAGGGGTAGTAGCATAAAGGGCTTAGACCTCTTGATTTACTTGGTTGGCCACAACTTAGGCAAGCATAGTGAGAGCATCTCGAAGCTCACCATTGGTAGGTTGCTCCTCGTGAGTTTGGGCCTTTCTTCCTCTATTGTTTGGCATGAGCTAGCATAGCAAACAAGAATTGTTAGGGTAGAAAAACTCAGTAAAACTCTATAGCAAGACTTAGAACATGAAGAATGGAAATATTTCTTCAAATGTCTCATAGCATCGCACGCTTCACAACCATGAATAGGACTCTAATCGGCGCAGTATGTTGGACTCCGAGGATCTATCAACCTAGTGTTATGATACCAAGTCTTTTATGACCTAAGCCTAGGGCCAAGATGTGACACAGCGAATGGGGAACCCGAAGGAACCCTAAACAAGCCTTTTATCTTGTCATTACGCATCATTAGTCGCGGAAGCATATAAAAATATTAAAGAACAAGAATAGGGGAAAAGGGGCTAATCAGAAAAGCTTGCACAATATCACAGTCAAGAGACAAAAGTCAAACTCACATCATAGATACATAACATATCCAACAACCACCTCTACTATATACATAAGAGCGAGGGCCAAGACAAAGCAATTGGGCTCAGCCTCATAGTCAAATAGAACATAAACAAGAGTGTCTCAATACATAACAAGAGAGCGTAGACTAAGGTCCCCGAAGTAGAGGACTCACCAACTAGGTTGAGTAGCACCGAACTAGACATCTGGAGGAGGATGATCAACTTGGGCTCAGGTTCCTACATGGTGATATCATATAGGCAAGAGTATTCTTTAGTACAATTGAATGTACTAAGTAAGTAGGATGCAATGCAACAAGAGATAGGCATCATAATCAAAATGTATAACAATAGGCAATAGGCATAATATAACAATATGACATGTGTGATCAATGCTTAAGTAAAACATGCTTAAGTAACTCATACTCATATAGGATATCATATGTGTAGAAGAGACCAAGCTAGATTTTTAAGGTACAAACCATTTGGTGGTTGTGTGGAACAAACCCTCACATGGTTAATGACAATCACACCTTATCACCACGGGGGCGAAGTACAAACCCCTCACATGGTTGATGAGACAAACCCCCACCACGGTTACCCGGGCTCTTGTCCCCCTGGATCGAGTATGGTCTAACGCAACACTTTATATAGAGTATATGATATACATAAGCTTATTTCATCATCATATAGTCAATCATATTATATCTCATGCTTTGGACCTTCAACTCTTCAAGAAACAAAATCTAGAAATTTTATCAAACACTTTGAGGGTGTGTAATACTAGTATAAAACCATGAAATATAGACATGAAATCATGCAAAAAAATCCATTGCAATCAACACCTTGCAATACCCTAAAGCAATATACATCAAAGCCCCTCCTAAATTCTTACAATGGATCAAAGATTTATAGCTCAAAACATAGCAAAATAGTTCACAATTTCACATAGCTTTAACATAGTCTACAGTGAATTTCATAATAAGCAAGACCCATTTGTATATCAACATTAAATCATGCAATTTGAGAAAAAGGAGGCTTGGGTATCATGGATTAAGGAACCCATGAAAGAGACCTACATACCTTAGGTTAGAGATGAACTTGGAGAAGAATGGAGATGGAGACTTGAACCTTGAAGAAGAAACTTGAAGGAGAACCTTAGCTTGGGATGAGGGTTTGGGACTTAAATTTCGGGAGTGAAAATATGGCTAAGTATTTGAGTGAGTGTTGGGGAATGTTTTGGGTAATATGAGGGTGAAATTTTTCTTAGTATAGGTAAAAACATGTTTGGGATCACTTAGGCCCAAAACTTAGAAGTCTTGGACTGAACTAATAAAAAGACGTTCCCCAAAATAGGAAGAGTCCACGACACGAAAACCTTATTGGAAATTGCACCATGGGATTTTTGAATTTTGGTACGATTGCTCTAAAATTAGGGTTACCCTTCTTCCCCTAATTTTTACCCCCTGAACAAGAATATGAAGTCGAAATTTCAAAATAATAAATGGATTTTGAGATGTATGGAATTTAAAATTCTGGGCATTTTCAAGTCACGCTTTCGGGCACTTTTGGGGTCGTTTTAGTTCTACAAATATGTAATGCACGAATTACAAAAATATTTTCCTATAGTTAAACTCTATCGCATGAACTAAGATAATAAGAGAAGGGCAACACTTCCTAATGTCCCATAGACTTCTACTTATGAAGTGTAGTGCACACACACCCATAAACAAGACTCCTACTAGACATGATTTCACAAACTCCCTGGGACACTCAAACTCTATGCTTAGATACCATGTTTTCCATGCCCCGGGATGGTACCCTAGACATAACTAGCACTCAGAGACTATTGCTAGTCCCCCAGCGAACCACCTAGCCTCATTACATTCCTTCAATCAGTCAATCAGCGGAAGACATCAGAGAATGACAAGTAATATCTGTGGTTTACGCTACCTCATTACATCCACGTCAGAAATAAAGGCCATTCGCCACAAGCCTTATCATTTATATCAACAACATGAAAAAGGATTAAAGAAAACTCAGTCTAAAAAGGAAAGGGGAACCCACCATCTCTCTAGGTTTATGAAGCCTCTAGGAAGGTATCATGATAAGCCATGGCTACTACAACTCAAGAAAACAACTCAAACATATGAAAGAAAGAAACATCCTCTGACTGCAAGGGAGGACTCAACACTCTTTCAAGTCAGGAAACTCTGAACCTCAACGATTCACCTGCTAAAGTCCTCTGTCTACTGAATCTGCATCATGAAATGATGCAGCACCAAATGGCATTATTACGTCGAATGTACTGTATGTAAAATGGCCTAAATTTAAACAATATAGATAAGATAATATGAAATGACATCAGCTCATCAGTTAGTCAATCTCAGCTCAGAATAAGGACTAGGACAGTATCACATCAACATCAATCCAGACTTATACCTTCACGTTATCATCAGAGTACTATCAATATGGAACCTATCTTGGAGTTTCTCTAACCAACAACCATCACCTATGAGCCAGTGATGATACAACGAAGAGATGTTGTTGCCACATACATCCAATACCTCACTGGGGTAGTGGACGAGTCTATTAGCGGATCCATAAATCTTTCAAGTCCTCTTTTGGGACTGAGGAAACATTCACTCTCATAGTCCAATCCTATCCTACGTAGGCCACGTAGTTAATGAGTGCGAGTGGAACTCACTCTTACCCATTTGGTTGCTCAATGCACCTCCCAGGACTCAACATGCTCATAAGTTATCAATCAATCAAGAATCCGCATCACTTAGTTTCTTTTACAAGAAACCTTAACTCATCTCATCATCTATCAACTCAAGGTGTAGGATTATTCTTTCACGCTTAACTGCAATCCCCTTTAGACTCTAAAGATATTAATCTCATCAACATCAAACATCAATACATTCATCTCAGGACCCAGACCACAACAAACAAGCACACTCAAATGGTCAAACCTCTAGACAACAACCCCTAAGTTCATTCTTGAAGTCTTCAATAAAGAAATCATGTAGGCTTTATATAATTCTACAAATAATTTACTTAAATAATTAATTCAGGTTATGATAATCATCGATTTAACAAAATATATGAAATATAAAAATAGTTCTTAGTAAAACATTCTTGAATTTTACAAACAAAAACCCATCACCTTCAACTATCAACCTACAACATTCAATGAGGCACATGGGAGAATAATCCCATGTTTTGGGTAGCTTTTACATACCTGGATAAAGATTGTCTTAATCTCCTTCAAGAACTTGACCCTCAACCATAAAATTCTCAAGCATTTCTTGTCTTCTCTCTCAAAAATTCTTCACGTAGGACTTAGGAAAAATGGGTTTTGAAACCCTTAAGTCAAATAAATTAATGGTTAAACATGTTTTTGGGACTTAGGATACGGTGGAGAGTGACCAAAAGGCCCTTCCCGTAATTAAAAGAAAATTTCATGAATTTTGCACTGGTCTACGATGCACTAGGGATACTGACCAGTGTATTTTTTCCAAAAATTCCTCCGAACGAATTTTAATCTTCCTATCAAAAGTTTTAAAAAAGCATGAGTGTCAGTCTACGTTCTATCTGCGTCGTACCAAGGGCATGGACTGACACTATGTTTAAAATAATTAGCGATAATTATTTTTTGACGTAGTTACTCTAAAATTTGGGTGAGACCACTTTCCCACTCAGGCTTTTACACTGATCGCGAATCTGGTATCGAATTTCCTATCTGGGCTTGGGAAGATGTGGTATGCACATGATTACATTCTAGGGGTATTTCGATAATTTCGCAAGGTTTTTCAGTGATAACGTTAAATTAGGAACTAAGTATAAAATTATCTCTTGATTTCATAAATTGGACAAGTATTGTTGAAAATCTATTTTTAGTATAATGGACAAGTAAAGATGGACAACAGGAGAAATTGACTATAAATAAGTGTAAAGCCTACTGCTCCTTGAATCTATTTTTTCAAGGTAGATAAAGATTAACTATCTAAATTAGCATCATTTGTTTCAATAGGAGGGGTGTCTTTATGGTCATTATGGCATTAAGAAATGAAATCTTTATCGTATTCATTACTTTTACAAATCCCCTCTTCATACAACACTCTAAATTTTGTTTTTTCCTTACTCTCTATTTTCAATTCATCTTTTGGTATGTCTTTGCGTCGATTCTCCACTTTATAATTCTTTCCCCAATTTCCCCTTCCCCTTCCCCTTCCCTGAAATATACTCAATATAATTATTATTTTAAAAGTTTGTTCTTCTTTTCTAATGGTTTTGTGGTGATTTAATTTTTCTTTTTGTGATATTTTATTTTATGGATTGAGCTTGAATGAAGGTAGTTTACTTGTTGCTTATAGTTGCTAAAGAAGAGTAAAGAGAAAAAAACAGATATTCTAATAAATTTTAGGGATAAAAGGGTGAACATCCAATTGTTTATCGTCTTATGCTCATCCCTACCTTTTAAGATACTCACAAATTTCCCCATACCCTTCCCGCATATGTGTTTTCTTCCTTCATCACATTTATACAACATAAAGTGACCCATAAGACCTTGTTCCTGGTTCGAATTCGGGTGAGGTTGAGTCTACCTTGACCATATTTCTTGGACTGAGAAGATTGTTTTGCTAAAGCTGTTAAATGTGATGCCCCTTCATCTCCAAGATATTTCAATTTTTGTTTTTTCAAAAGTAGTCTTTTAACTTTAATAAATTCAAAATTATATGTAAGTTCAGGCAACATGTTAGTTCATCCATTCTTTAAAAAACATTAAGGGTTTCTTACTTATAGTTAGAAAAAAACTATAAATAAAGATAGGTAGAGTACAACTCAATCTCACCTCAAAAATACTCAACTCCCAAAAATCTAGTATCTTTGATAGTCTTTCTACTCTAATTCCTGAAGTTTTCAGTAAATTAAAAATTAATCGTAAGGATATTCAGGTCATCCACCTATATTTATGCTTCATTTTTCAGTTTTGAAGAACTGGAGAAGTAGAACAGAGATAAGATTACTGGAAATCTAAGTTAGACAAGATTGTAGCAAGATAGAAATTATGGGGCTAGATCATGAAAGGAAGACAGACAGTCTCGAGTTTAAATGAGTATTTCAAATACATTTCATGTTTTGGTAGAACTCTCCTTCCACATTTCATGATTTCAAACAATCCAAGTCATATAAGTAAAGTAGTCTCCGGAAAACTAAAATGAAAGATGGCAATTTCAACTTGACAAAAATAACTTTTAACTGATAACGCTGATCATCATGTTGATTACTATTTATCAGGAAATTTGTCATTCTTGCAAAATAGTCGTGTCTCTGCAACTTGTACATGGAAAATGTCACTTTGTGAGATAATTGAGTGACTGTCTCACAAGTCAATTTTATCGAGCTAATATTTCTAATATATAAATAGTACTAAGGTAAGTGAGATAGAAGCACCATGTTCAATATTTAGGAATCACTTGGAGATCTAGGATTTTGAAAGAGATCATCCATATGATTGAAATATGCATCAAAATGTTCCCACTCATTTGAGTAACTTCCTTCACTAAAATTTACATACGATGCTGCTACGATATTGCTTGGATCAAACATGTTTTGTTCACTTGTATATTGCTTAAAATTAACATTTGTTTCTCCTAGTCCATCAATTGTGTGTTTCCAATATCTACATCAGGCGATGTTGTTACATGGGCTGCATTGAAACCCAAGCTATAATGTTTCTAATAAATAAATGGTATTAAGGGAAGTGACAAATATAGAAGCATACTCACAATTATTTTCATTAGGTAGGGTAGCATTGGGAGATTTTGGAGTTTGGAAGAGATCATTCATATGATTGAAATTGAAATCCGCATCAAAAGTTTCCTTGTCATTTGAATTACTTCCTTCAATAACATTTGCATCTGATGCCATAATGAAGGGGCTTGGATCAAAATTATTTTTTTCACTAGTAGATTGCTTGAAATTAGCAGTTGTTCCTCCTAGTCCATTAATTGTTGCATTTCCAACATCTACGTCAAACAACATAGTTATATAGGCCGCATTGAAATGCAAGTTATAATATTTCAAATAAATAAAGGATAGCTAGGGAAGTGATATAGAAGTCCAAACTCACAATAATTTTCATTAGGTAGGGTAGCATTGGGAGATTTAGAATTTTTGAAGAGATCATCCATATGATTGAAATTAAAATATATGTCAAAATTTTCTCACTCATTTGCATCACTTCTATCAATATCATTCATATCTGAGGTCGCAACGATGTTGCTTGGATTTAAAATGTTTTTTTCACTAGTATATTGCTTCAAATTAGCATTTGCTGCTCTCGATCCTTTAATTATTGTACTTCCAACATCTATATCAGATAATGTTGTTACATGGGCCGCATTGAAATCCAAGCTATAATTATTTTGAGATCGATGATCCAAGCTATGATCATGATGACCACCACTATTAAATGGGCAAGACCTATTATTCATGCACCCAATAAGTGGTGTTTTCGAGCTCAATATTTCAAATGATAGGTCATGTTGTTGTGTCTACCACTAGCATTTTGGCCTGACAAATATGGATTAATGAAGTGGGATTGAATATGAAGTTGTGGATGATGGAGCTGTTGCTGAGTAGAACTACCAAAAATACTCTTGGTATTAACTTATAGAAACTTAGAACCTCTTTGGATTTGATTTAGAACATTTGTTTAAAGATAAGGCATTCTCCCATTTTTTTTACAACTATTTCTTTGTTTAGAACCATTTGAGGATCCATGACAAATATTTTTTTCTTCTTATTGAGGTCTCTTGGTACGATGACATTTCTAAAAGAAGAAAAAAATTATCCAAGAAGAGTTTGACTATAGATATAATACTTATCTAAACTCATTGTTATTTAGGTGTGATTGAAATACATGACACAAGTCATTTTTAACAGAAAATATTTTTGTTGGTAATCGATGAATGATAAAAGAAAAAGTTTTTATTAAAGATTGATAATAATATTATTTTATGGAATAGACATTACACATAAATAGAAATGAGCAACAATAACTTCTATTGCTAAACATGGAATAAAAGTTTGTTGCTACACCTCTGTTTACATAGTGAGTGTTTTGATCAACAACATAAAGTGAGAATAATTTCCAAATATATACTGATGGAAGTGATGTAAACTTAAATTATGGTTTTGATAAATCATTTTTACATAAAACGAAAATAAGATCATTGTAGAAAAGCTAGATCTCCCAAGTGTTCGATGCAAGAATCATTTTAAGCAATTTCCAGCAACCAATTAATAGAAATTAACTTTATAAAAAAATATTTTTTCGTAAAATCATTCCATCCACTCTCTGAACCAACCAAACAATGTTAAATTTTAAAAGGATAATGTACTTTTAAGTGACTTGATATTTGCTTAATGGTAAGACCTGGTACATTCATCACTTCAAGAATGTCTTTTGGAAAACATCCTCCATGATCCATAGAATATATTATTATAATTAAATCACTACTTCAATATTACTATATCAAGATGAGATACGTGTAAACATAGTAAACACTACCTTCTAATTTCAAACAATTTGATGTTAGCTATTAGTATGAATTCTCACAGATTGTATTGCTACATGTATAAAGACAAATTATAGACAATAAACTACTACTGAGATAAACTTACTTCCTTCACCAAGTGTAACAATAGGTAAAACTAACAGAATACCCCTAGAATAGAGATGTGCACATAATGCGTCTTCCCATGCTCCATTTGCCAATCTGAGATGGATATGCAATTAGCATGAAAAATAGAGTGGGAAAATGGTTTCGATCTATTTTAGAGCAACTGAGTCAAAAAATAATTTACCGTAATTTGGTGAAAAACACTGTCGGTGCGCGTCTGAGGCACGACGCGCCAAGGATGCGGACCAACACTTTGGTTTTTTTATTATTTTTGATGGGAAATTTTGGAATGGAAATATACATATCCGTGACGCGGATTAGGAACTTTCGGGATGAAATATTTTCTTTTAATTTGAGGGGCATTCTTGTCAATTTCCAACCCCTCCTAAACTCAAAGCATGCAATTTAGGTCATTTTGATGAGTAAATGGGATCAAAAACCCCATTCTAAGTCCTTCTTCACAACACTTGAAAGTTAGGGCTTGAGAGAGAAGAAAGAAGAACGTGAGATTGAGGAATTCAACGAAGATTCTTGAGGTTGATTGAAGAAGCTTTATCCGATGTATGTAAGGCTAAACTAAAAGCGTGAGATTGTTCTCTCATGTGCCCTATAGATAGTCTTAGATGAGAGTTGAAGTTTCTTGAGTCTACATGCATGATTCTTGATTATTTTCTTGAGAAATCATATTTACTACATCAATTTTCATATGTTAATGATCATTATAAACTTGTTTTCTTGAATCAAATATTTTTCATGAGATAGTGCATAAATCACACATGTTAACTTTTGAAGGCATGCATGAATGAACCTAGGGATTGAATCTATAGCCTTGAATTTAGAATGCCGATCTGGGATTTTGATTGTGATATGAGAATGATGATGAGTTGATAGAACTTAATAGCCCTTTGAGTCTCCAAAAATTGAACTCTAATGATTTGTCAAGTTGATTGTTCCTTAATTATTGTTTTAAGCCTTGAGCTATTGAGTGAGGTGTTGATTGATGAGATGATTAGAGTCTCTATGAGACTAATTGAAAGATTGTGCCTCTATGAGGCTGAGTGAGATAATTGGATTGAGATAGTTTAACTGGATGGATTAATTTGTGAGCATTAAGTCATGGGAGGAGTATCGAGCACCAAAATAGTAATAGTTAGTTCAACTCACACTCGTCAAACAACATAGCCAATCATAGGTGAGGATTAGGATTAGGATTAGGATCATCACATCACAGTATTTCGAGGTCCCCTCTGATTAGAAGTCTTGAAATCAATAGAGGACTCATAGATCTGCTGTCTCCATTTGTACTTGTCCTTATGGTTTTGATTCGTTCTCTAGCTGGAAAGTATAGAATGATTGTGGCATAATCAGCGTAATTGTTGTACAATCACTGGCTTATAAGTGATTGATGTCACATAAGAGAAACTCCCAAAAAGCTCCCAATTGAGTAATCTAAGTCGAGATAAGATTGAGATAAGATGAGATGAGTTGAGATGAGTCTGATTTGATCGATGAGGTTTGATAGGTTAGATGGACATTTGTCTACTCTTTATTCTTGCTTCAGATAGACATTTGACATGTCATTTTGTTACTATCCTTAGTGTTGATTGTTGTTTTTGTATTATTCTACCTATTTAGGTTCCATCCAGCTATTTTACATACCGTACATTCCATGTAGTGACGTCACTCTGGCAGCACCATTTTATGATGTAGATATACAGGATAGAGATCATCAGTAGACGCATCGCTGAGAATCTTTGGACGTTCAGCAAATTGGTGAGCCTCCCCTACTTTGAAGGATTCATTGACTTTATTTTCGTCATGCTTTAGAGTTATAGTTGCTTATCTTTTAATTTGATTGAGGTAGCCATGGGTCTATCATAAGCACTACCTTATAGTGACAGAGGCTTCATATATTAGAGTCGGATGTTGATTGTTCAGATTGTGAGCTAGTTATTTCTACTATCCTTTCATTTATACCATTATTTTGAGACAAGATGATAGATGTGCCCTTTTATATTCTTTTATCTTTCGTTGATTAGTAAAATAATTGATTGAATAAATGTTATGGTGCCAACTGGTTAGCTTAGGGACTAGAAATAGTCTCTAGGTGCCGGCCACGTCTTGGGTCCCCTTCTGGGGTGTGACAAAGTTGATATCAGAGCATGGGTTTAAGTGTCCTAGGGAGTGTATGAAGCTGTGTCTATTAGAGTCTTATTTATGGGTGTGTTTTCCACCACACTTGATAAACAGGAGGCTATAGGACATTAGGAATTGTTTCCTTTCATTCATGTTCTAGATCATGCTATGGAGTTATACTCTATGAAATTTCTATTCTAATTCATGCTTTGCGCCTTGCAGAATTGTGATCAATCCTCATAGAAGAGTCGTCACAAGTAGAGGATGTCCTGCCTGATAGAATATTAATCCACCTGAGCCTCAAGTACATAAGGAGCCATGGAACAAGTTGTCCCTGTTGTGCATCCCTGCAAGATGAGGTCTCCAATGTTGAGCTTCTTTGGGCTATTCAAACCTATCCAAGGATTTTATAGCACCTGTTGTAAGACAAGGGGCGGCCCAACAGGATGTCTATGACACTTCTAGGGTTCGGAAATTCTTGAAGATGAATCCTCCTGAGTTCACAAGGTTTGCATCCACTGAGGATCTTGATATGTGGAGGAACTTCAGAATGTGTTCCAAGTGATACATGTGACTGATGCTGACAGAGTTGAACTGGCTGCTTATCAACTCAAAGGTGTGGCTAGACTATAGCATGACTAGTGGAAGAAGAGTAGAGGGGAGAATGCCCCAGTAAAGACTTGGGCGGTGCTCAAGGAAGCTTTCTTGCAGCATTTCTTCCCAAGGGAAAGAAGTGAGGTGAAGGTAAAGGAGTTCTTGAACTTGTAACAGGGCTCTTTGACTATACAAGAATATAGGCTGAAGTTCACACAATTATCCAATTATGCTCTAGATATGGTTGTTGATATGAGGAGGAGGATGGGGATGTATGTTGATAGGTTGAATAGATGGTCAAAGAGAGATGGGAGGGGAGCTACACTCTTGAGTGACATGGATATAGTTAGATTTATGACTTTTGTACAATAGGCTGATGAGGAGAGGCAACATGGTAGGGAGGAATTCAGAAATAAGAAGGCAAAAACCTCCGGCCATGATGGTGGAATAAAGGGAATGGGAATCGATTTCCAGCACCATCATCTGCTAGTGCACCTACACCTAGAGTCAGAAATGATCATAGGTTCCAGAATATTAGAGTCCACGAGTCTCAATCCTAAGGAAGTGTAGCTCAAGGTTCATTGGATAAGCCAGCATGTCGCAAGTGTGATAAACTACACTTGGTGAGATGCCGTGAGGGAGTAATGTATGCTATAAGTGTGTCCAGGCGGTTCACTATCAGAAAGATTGTCTAGAGGGGGCTGATCAAGCTCAATCTTTTACACCAGCCCCGCTAGCTAGGGGAAATTAGAGAGGTACTACGATGGGCGCAAGCGGAACTACAAACCATTTGTATGCCATAGGTAGTCGACATAATCAAGAGAACTCCCTGATGTTAGAAAGAGTATGATTCGAGTCTTTCCTACTGATTGTTATGTGTAGATGGATCATAGTGCCACATTATCTTTTTAACTCCTTATGTGGCCACTAGATTTGATAGTACCCTTGAGTGTCTTGTTCAACCCTTTGATGTTTCTAATCAGTGGATGAGACTGTTTGAACTGAGAGAGTCTATAGAGCTTGTGTAGTGTCCATTTATCATAGGGATACTATCATTGATCTGATTGAGTTATATATGAATGATTTTGATTTGATCCTTGGCATTGATGGGATCCACGATTTAATGCCTCTGTTGATTGTAGAGACTGAAACGTTAAGTTCCAATTTCCAAATGAACCGGTTCTAGAATGGAAAGGTGATTCTGTAGCACCTAAGAGAAAGTTTATCTCATATCTTAGAGCCAGAAAGATGATTACTAAGGGGTGTATCTACCACCTTGTGAGAGTAAATCTGATGATGTTGAGTATCCAACTCTTGAGTCAGTTCCGATCGTGAATGAGTTTCCAGAAGTGTTTCCTGAGGATCCGCCCGGAGTCCCTCCTGATAGGGATATTGACGTTGGGATTGATGTTCTTCCATATGCCTATCCTATATTTCTTCTTGGAGTGCCCCTGTCCTATTTGTGCAAAAAAAAGATGGGTCTTTCAGAATGTGTATTGACTATCGGCAACTAAAAAAGGTCGATATAAAGAATAAGTATCCTCTATCAAGGATAGATGAGTTATTGGACCAACTTCAGTGTGCCTCCTGTTTCTCAAAGATAGACCTCTGATCTATTCCCATCAGTTGAAAGTGAGAGAATTTGATATTCCAAAGACAACCTTTAGGACTAGATATGATCATTTTGAATTCTTAGTTATGTCCTTCGGGTTGACAAATGCATTTGCATCATTCATGGAGTTGCTGAATAGAGTGTTTAGATAGTATGTGGATATGTTTATAATTGTGTTCATTGATGAAATTAGACCTTCATCTTCACA
The DNA here is from genome assembly GCA_026153255.1 of Solanum medicagineum. Classification (NCBI taxonomy): domain Eukaryota; kingdom Viridiplantae; phylum Streptophyta; class Magnoliopsida; order Solanales; family Solanaceae; genus Solanum; species Solanum medicagineum. Next base: position 9,582 of record JAPFFP010077913.1, on the reverse strand, counting down.
AGAGGGCTACAAGAACCTAAGTTGCTGTCATACATGCAATGTCTCGATTAGAGTTATGTTATCCGGGGTATTTCAGTTAACGAATCATGGGGAAAATAATTCCCAAGTGGTCCCTCAAATTGATTGTCTCTTTGTATTAGTAGTGTAGTGCTTTTATTTTCTTTCACTTCAAATCCCAACCCCCCTCCTCCCCCCCACCTTATTCTAGAGAATATAGCCAATTGATATTTGAAATAATTGTAGGTGAGTCAATATGGTCAACCCCATATTCCCTGTGGATTCGACCCCTAACCTCTGGTTAGGTTTACACTTGATAGCGATCGCTTTACTATTGGAGTGTGAACATCAGCTGCATATGGACCAAATATTTAGCTTTTCTCTTGGTAACCATATTTTTATGACAATATCTTCAATATTTATATAGGTAAAATCTAGTTTTGGACATCCCAACCTCAGAGTTTGTCACTGCTTCTACTTACACGTTGCTAAGGATAGAAATTAAATTGTTCCGTATAATTTTCTAGTCTAGGAGTCATACTACACTTATAATGTGTTTCTTGGGTGCAAGTTCCATAAATGTTCTATAATGGCTGCTTTGTTCCATGTGTGTATGTCACTAATGTTCAGACCTCCTGCTGTCTTGGGCTTACATACCATATCCCAAGTAATCAATACTTTCCTCTTGTGTTGAATATTTCCTGACCATATATATCTTTTATAGATTGTTCCTACTTTTGGTATCACCTTTTTTGGTAGGAGAAGTACCTGTGACCAAAATGCTTGTATGGATGTTGGAACACTCTATAGTACTTAGATCCTGTCTGCATATGAGAGGAACTTCTTTGTTCATGTATTGGTCTTCCCCATGAATTTTGTCGATGATTGGTTGGCATTTGTTCACTAATATCTTCTTTGTGCTTAATGGAATGCCAAGATATTTAAATGGTAGACCCCCTTTCTTGAAGCATGTATACTGTAGTATTTGGTTCTGCACTTCAGTACTAACACCCCCAAAATACATATTACTTTTGGCCTGATTTACTCTAAGACCTGACACCCTTGAGAAATTCTGAAAACAATCAAACACCATTGCTGCTGACACTTGATCACCTCTACTAAACAATAGCAGATCATCTGCAAAGCTTAATTGGATGATTTGTTGTTTGTGACACCTCGGATGAAAGTTAAACTCCTTTCTGATTCTCAAAGTCTTTAGCAACCTTGTGACATAATCCATTGCTAGCACAAAGAGGTAGGGTGATAGAAGATCACCTTGTCTCACTCCTCTCTTTGCTTTAAAAGCCTGACTAGGTGCACCATTTATTAAAAATGGAGTAGGAAACTGTTCTTACACACTGCATGATCCATGTGACAAAGATGGATGGAAACTGCATACCTTTCAGTACCTCTTCTAAGAAATGCCATCTATGGAATCATAGGCTTTTGGCATATCAACTTTATACATACACCTTGGTGAGATTCCATTCCTTCCATACCCTTTTACTAGCTCACGACTTAGATTACATTGTCGTTAAGCATTCTTCTTGGAGCAGAAGCTACTTGACAAGGATCCATTAGGAAATCCATAATACTTTGAGTCTCTTGGTATGTATTTTTGATATGATTTTATATAGAATGGTGCAAAAAGAGATAGGCCTATATTCTCTGATGGAGCTGGTGTTTTGTACTTTGGGGATGAGGGTAATAATAGTTCTGTTAACAGGAGCATACATCTTACTATTCTGAAAGAAATTCAACACAGTAGTAGTTACCTCTTCTCCAATAGTCGGCCAGGCTTGTTTGATGAAATGAGCTTAAACCCATGCCCCCCCCCCCCCCCCGAAGCCTTATCATTATCAATTTCTTTCAGTGCCTCAAGTAACTCTTCTTTGTTGAAATTTTGTATAAGTGCAAGCTGTTGAGTTCTTGACAAAACTAGACCATCTCTGATGAATGCTGGATCAATTGCTGGCATAGGGGAAGTTGACTGTCTTAGGAGCTATTTATAGAAGCTAACAACCTCTAAGACAATCGCTTCAGGTTCCTTGAGTACTGTTCCATCAGTTCTAGTGAACATTGTTATCTTATTTTGTGCCTTCATACCTTTCATACTAGCATAGAAAAATTTTGCATTTGAATCCCCGAATCTAAGCCATTGTATCCTAGATTTCTTCTTATAAATAGCCTCCTCTATTGCACTCCATTTATGTAGCTCTTCTCTTAGTTTTTTCTCTGCTTCCTGCAATTCTTGTGGTACAGGAATGTTTCATTAGGCTATGTTTATGCTCCAACTCTCTCCTTATTTGTTGGACCTTATCTGATACTCCTTCGACTTCCTGCTGATTAATTTTATCATTTGTTTTCTCACCTGCTTTAGATTGTTCCATACCTCTTTCATTCTTTCCCCTTTGATTATCCAGCTTAATGCTACTTTACTTTGGAATGCAAGTTGTTGTGCTAGACAATTATAGTATTTAAAAGGTCTCTTCTGGCTATCTTTAGGAGTTTCCACCTCTAGGCCTACAAAAGAGTGATCTGAACAATTAGGATTCATCACCTGGACTTGAAAGGAGGGAATACTCATTACCCATTCATAATTTATCAGTGCCCTATCTATTCTCCTATAGACATGGCCATTTGTCCAAGTATAACTCCTCCCCACTGTTGGCATCTCAGTCAAATGATAGATCATCATACATTCCCTGAAGTCTTTTGTTTCAGCATCTTGGATTTGGCTTCCCAAGCTCCTATCTTCTGACCTCAGTACTGCATTAAAATCTCCCATTATCAGCCATGGTTCTGTAATCTGATTGCGTAGTAGACGCAAGGCATTCCATAGTGGCAGCTTGTTAGTTATAGTATGCAGTCCATAAACTGCTATAAATATGCAGTCCACTCCCCTTCATACACATATGCCCATGTATAATTTGACTATTTGTTTCTAGTTGCACAAACTGTATTGTATTCGAATTCTAGATCAACCATATCCTACCCCTTACATTCATTATTGAATTCGTACATCTATCCCATCCTGGCATTAACTTATATATTACTTCACTAGCTTTGTCATTCCTAACTCTATGTTCAAAAACTGCAAGTAGTTGGACCTTATTCTTTTTAATGAAAAGCTTGACTTCCTTTTGTTTCACCTCTTTGTTGATGCCCCGTACATTCCATGTGACTATCATCTATATCTATTTATTTTCAAGAACTGTATCCCTTCCTGCCTTCCAACTTTGTTCCCCTGCCTCAGACTTGTTGCTACACGGTTCTGCTTCAGCAACTTTACCTGGAGTGTGAATATTCACTGACTCAGGCCTTGTACCTTTCCTTTTGACTACTTGCCATTTATCTATCCCTTGTTCATACTGTTTTATTATTCCCCCATCCAGTTCCTTGTTCTGACCCTCTATTATCAGGTTGCTCTTAGGTTGTGCATTCCCCTCTTGTGTGGTAGGCATCCATTGTGTCTTTGGTTCTTGTATTTGTCCCCTCCTTGGTACTTGCCCCCCTACTTTTTCTACACACGAGTTATAAAACAACTTATAAATTATGTCATGTTAATTAACTCTTTGTTTACGTCAATTAAATCACAAATATTGCAAATGCTTGAATTGTTATGCTAGTGAATCACGTAAAAAAGATATTTCTTAGAAAATTGGAATTTTAGTCAACTTTTTTTCTCTAATAATCACATTGTATAATTGCTCGGTTCATTAGCTATTTTCTATTAATATAAAAATATAACATTGATTATTGAATATGATTTAAAGTTATTGAGGATGAGATTATATTTATTAAGTATTAATTGCACTTTTTGAAATTCATCTAACATTTAAGGTTAGTTTTATTTGGCTAAAGATTCTTTCACACATGCTCATAATATTGATATTTCAACCGATGACAAATTACATGGCTTCAAGTAACGGTTAATGGTTTTGGATTTAGGCCTCATTTATTTTTGTTTGGATAAATCAATCCAAAGATACTTTTAATATGGTGCAATATTATGTGTTTTAGTCAAATTTGTATTATTATTTTTTAAAAGGTCTCACATAACTAAGAAATCCTATACCTTGTTTGTAGATTTCCAAATATCAAAACTTTTTCTCACACCCAACATTCTTTCGGACTAACTTCCATATGATCAATCACCATGATTCACGAGTCATGTTTTAAGATTCATTGTGTGTCACCTACATCATTTGAATATTTTATACGACCTAACCGCACAACTAGCTTTATTTTATATTTGTACATTTCTAATTAAGCTACGTAGATGATCATGATATCCCATGCATACGTAGATGTTGAGATAAATGATTTTTCATCCAAAAAATAAAGAATCCTTTTCGATTGAAGTATTGCCTGTTTTTAATGAGTTTGATGAAAATTAAGCACTCATAAAAATGATGTTTTTAGCAACACATTTTAAAGAAGATGAAAATGATGTTTTAAAACATAATGACTAATGCAAGATGATGATGATGTTTAAATTAAAGTCCAATGAGACAAGGTGATGATATTAATATGAGAAAATAGTTTAGGAGTAGTATGAGCATTGATTTGGGTAACAGTATAACTAGCTTAAACCCCATAAACTACATAGCAAGAGTAGGATGGGGGTATAGCCCCTCTTGTCTCAAAAGAGGACTTTGATATTTGGATCTATTGATGTTGATATCCTTTACCCTGACAAGTTAATGGATAGAGGTGGCAACGACATCACTTCATTGTGTCATCACTAGCTCATAAGTTGTACACCCTGTGAAATTTTTGAAATATCCCTAGAATGGAATCCTATGCATAACGCGTCTTCCCAAGCTCTAATGGAAACTAGAAGATCATATTTGTGATCAACACTAAAAATTGAGTGGAGAAATAGTCTCGTTCAAATTATAGATTCACCGAATCAAAAAATAATTTTTTGATCCAAAATGAAAAATAATGGATGTGCGTGCCCAAGGTGCAACATGCCTGGGACGCGGACATGCCTTGTATTTTTTAAAAACTTTTCATTTTACTTTGAAGGGCATTCCCGTCAATTACTAACCCCTCCTATGTTCAATAAAACAATATAAAGGATCCTTTACATCAAGCCAAGTCCAAAGAATTTCTACCAACTTCGTTTTCTTATGAGTAGATAGAAGGGTCAACTTCAAATGACCAAATCTCCTAAATTATAATGAGTTAGGTGACCCATAATATATCAAATTGAAGATAGTTGAATTATCTTTCCAATGCATCTAATTTCGCCTTAACCAAATTTTGGAGTAGAATGTTATGACCATTTTAGTGAAGGAGTGCAGAGTTGTCTAAAGGTCCACACCCGGAGAGCGTCGCGGACCAAACACGGACCCTTACTAGATAAACGAAGACGTTTTCTTTACTTTTTATTTTGGGGGTACTTTTATCCAAAACCTTTGGGGGTTTATTTAAGAAAATGCATAAAACGTTAGTTTTCATAATTAAAACCCTCTCCCTTCATTCCTAAACATAAACGCTCAAGAATCATCAAGAAAGTCATCAAGTTAGGATTAACTTTCGAGATTCATCCTCAAGGTGAGTTATTCTTCATAAATTTCAATATACCAACTAAAATTTCTTTATTAATTCATGAATCTCTAAAGAATCTTACCTCATAACCTAGGGTTTTAAGAAGTCGAATTCAAGAATCCCAAGAAAGAATTTCTTGATTCTTCTTTTTCAAGAATGTAGGGTTATGGGCCATCCAGTTCCAAGTGTGCTAAAAGTTATGCTCTTTTAAAGTTGACCCTAGCATGAACCAACAACCAAAACTCAACTCGTAAGAAAGTCTTTAACTTGTCCAAGTATTAGAAGTCTCCCACAATCCTAATACACTCCCAACACAACCAAATGAGGCTTGTAACATGGATACATAAGAGCACGGAGTTATGAAGTGTCACAATATCTCCCCTTTGGAAACATTCATCCCCGAATGTCAACGAAACGTATACAAGAAAAGTAATCATGAAGATTTTGGCCCAAAATGGAAGCAACAAATGCACTTAAACATTATTTTCAAAAGTCTCAACATAAACATCAAAAATCACTATAAAACTTACCCATATAAACATGAATGAATGCAATGACATAAGGGTCGAAACTTAAGATTCGAAATCACATAGGGGGACTTAAATTAGTACCTTAGGCTTGAGTAGAGTGGAAGGGATATGGATATTGCTTTTGCATATCCGCGCCGGCTTCCCATGTTGCACTTTCAACTTGTTGGTTTCTCCAAAGAACCTTGGTGGAAGCTACCTCCTTGTTCCTCAACCTCTACACTTGCCTGTCCAAGATTTCTACCGGAACCTCCTCATAAGTCAAATTATCTTCAACAACACCCACAACATCTAGAGGAACAATAACACAAGGATTACCCACACATTTCCATAGCATCGACACATAAAAGACCGGACGTACCGTATGCATGTTATTGGGCAACTACAACTCATAGGCCACCTTACCAATTCTTCTCAACACTCTATAGGGACCTACAACTCTATGGCTCAACTTACCCCTTTAGCTAAACTAGACCACATCCTTCACGCGTGAGACCTTCAAATAGACCCAATCACCAACTTTGAATTCAAGATCCCTTCTGCTCGCATTGGCATCGGACTTTTGTCGACTTTGGACGGTTTTCAATCTTTCTCTAATAACCCTCACCTTCTCCACGGCCTCCATAACCAAATCCAGACCTAACATGGCCATCTCCTCCACCTCAAACCATCCAACAGGGGATCAACAATGCCTTCCATGAAAGGACTCAAAAGGTGCCAAACCAATGCTTGCATGATAGCTATTATTATAAGCAAACTCAATCAATGGAAGATGATCATCCCAACTACCCTTTAACTCCAATACACAAGCCCTAAGCATATCCTCTAGGATTTGGATCGTTCTTTCGTCTTAGCCATCTGTTTGAAGGTGAAAGATCATACTAAGCTTAACTTTGCTACAAAGACCTCTTTGGAGGGACCTCCAAATAGTGTGAAGTGAATTGAGAACCACGATCCGATATGATAGAGAAAGGTACCCCATGCAATCTCACCAAGTCATGAATGCAAAATTTAAATACAATAATCAATCTCTTTCAAATAACTATCAAAATTTGTCTATTTTGGCTCACATTAAACTTCAACTCCTATGTTGATTTAAATTGTGACCCAACAAAACAAGCCAGAACACAACCCATTTGTTTTCTTTTTAAAAAAATATTCACCATTCATTCAATTTGATTGAGCGGACCACACTTCTCTCCTTCATGATTTATTTAAGTTTCAAAATTATTTTCTAATTACTAATTTTTCTACTTTCTTCGAAAGCTCCCAACTTTCCTCTTTCTCTCTCTTTCATACAATACTTAATAGCATTCTTCAAGTCCTAATCATTTCATATGTGAACTAGTATATTTTACTATCATTTTCAAACTCCTTTTTCACTTTCTTTTCTCTCCTTTATCCATTTACGACAAAGTTTGGTTTAAAACATAAATATTTATGTAGAATTTTTGTCATAAATTGGTCATAAAGAGGAAAGAAGATGAATATATTGCAAATCATGGATGAAATTATTCAAATATAAGTCAAATAGGGTAACACCATCTATTTCTTCTCCGAATATTTATCATTTGATTTTTATTTTTGTATGATTTATTTTAATATCATGTTTAATTATTTAAAAGAAAAATGACCAATGGGATTATAAAGTGGCAAATCGAATTGTTATCGAAAAGGCAAAAATTCAAGTACTCAACCAACTTAACTACTTAAATTCTCCTTAATAGTATATCTTTTAGTATTTCATATTATGTGCTCTCATTTTCTTGTTTATTTTTAACTGACATTTTGTTTGTTATCAATTCTAAGAATTGTAATTTAAATTCCTAGAGTCTATTTTCCCATCCACATCCTCATCTCCACATACCCAAAAAACTTCTAACCCTAATTTACTTTTCCTACTTGTCATAACCCTCGAAACCTTAGACATGAATGGTACCTACTAATTTCTCACCATTAGGTAAGTTTATCCCATAGATTGAGACCGCGGACAACGAGCTATCATACATGAAAGAAATACAAGAAAATGTCACGACTCAAGCCTAGGGCCTAGACATGATACGGTTAAAGGGAAACCCCAAGGAACCCCAAAAAAGTCTCTTAGCATATCATTACACATCCTTGGTCGCGGAAGCAATCAAACAAAAATAGAGAATAGAAATAAGGGTAAAAGGGGCTAAGGGAAAACCTTTCATATCATAGAAAATCAAAGAGTAAAAGAGAGTCAAGCTCAAGCGTAAATACATATCTGGTCCAACAACACCTCTAAAAATAGAACTTAGTGGGGGCTAAGACAAGCAACCGGGCTCACCCTCATAGTCAAAACATACAATAAAGGAAAGAGAGTCTTTATACATAGCATAGGATCAAATATATTGTCCTCGAGATTGATTACTCACCAACTTGCTTTGTAGAGATAGCACTAGCCACGGGGAGGATGAGGATGATTATGAGGAGCTCTAGTTCCTACACGGTAACATCATGTAGGCATAGAGTATGCGTTAGTATATTTGAACGTACTAAGTATGTAGGATGCAGTGCAACAAGAGATAGGCAACATAGTCAAAATGCAATATAATAAGCAATGGATAACATAATAACAATATGACATGTATGAATGATACATGAAGTGAAACATACTTGTAGAGGACATATTACATGTGAAGGAAGAGACCATCATCATAGAAAAAGAAACTTAGTACTTGCAATCCAAGGTAGACCACCCCTTAGAAGTGATTGAGAAATCAACCCTCAATTAGTTGAAGGACATGACCACCCTCCATCGGAAGTGATTGAGGTATCAACCCCTCAATTGGTTGATGGTTTACCACCCCCATCCATGGTGATTGAGGTATCAACTCCTCAATTGGTTGATGGCATACCATCCCCATCGGAGGTGATTGAGGTATCAACCCCTCAATTGGTTATGATCAACTCACAACATTATAGATACATATCATGAAATCATCATATAAACACTATCCTTTCATCATTATAAGGTCACTTAACTCATATGCCAAGCATTAGGCCTTCAAGAACCCAAATACATTAACAAGACATTTTATCAAACACTTGGTGGGTATGCAGTGCTAGTATAAAACCCTGCAATTCAAGAGTGAAATCATGCAAGTATTCTTGAAGCAAATCAACCCACCAATACTAGGTAATACCATCATGCAAAATACATAAAATCCCTTCATCAAATCTCAAGATAGATCCAAGATTCATAACTCAAGACATGCTCAAACAATCACACTTTAATGAAACCCCAACATAGTTCAAAGTCAACTTCATGGTAATTAAGACCCATAAGTAAATAAACTTAGAGACATGACATTTATGTAAAAATAAAGCTTAGGCACCATGGGTAAAAGGACCCAATAGTTGAAACCCACATACCTTGGGCTAGAGAATCTTGAAATTGAGTTGGGAAAGAATGGAAGCTTGGAATGGAGTCTTGAAATCCAAACTTGTTCTTGAGTTCCCTTGAATTTGTATT